>NW_006499883.1:2638509-2648834 GCF_000471905.2 Amborella trichopoda | reverse complement strand
ACCATCATCCAAACTTCATCGTATAGTCACAGTTGTCTGGTAGTGTTTTAATTTTCATTTTTTTTTCTACATATCTAAATTACTTGGAATTTGGAATTCATGTAAATCTTAGTAAGACGCACCTAATAAAAATATGAAAATAGTAATTTACAAAATATAAATTGATCAAAATACCTCCGAAACTTTATAGAGGTATTTTGGTCAATTTATTTTGTACGAATTATTTTTTCCATATTTTTATTAGGCGCTCTTCACTAAGATGTACACACGCTCCAAATTTCAGATCATTCCAATTAGTAAAAAAAACTTTTAATATTAAAATAATATTTTCCAATGGATTTTTGAGATGCATATGTAATTCTACATTTTAAGGTTGCAACCCTATATAAACTTTTCCCATGATATTTTATAATAAGGGTGCAATTTCTATAAGGTTGCAACCTTAAATAATCCAATTTAGGCGCACCTCCAAAAAATTTTGTGACATATAATTTTGGTGTAAAAAATTCTTAGGATTATCTCAAAATCTATTTTTATATCTAATTATAAATTTTGAAACTTGAAAATAGTCAAAATCAAGTAGATCTATAAATATATGAAAATCTTGAAAATGAATGGTCTAGATAATGTGTTGCAAGGTGCACTATTTCTGGGATTCAAAATCATTTATTTTTTTTCATATTCATATATCTTGATGTTGAGATGATCAATTAGAAGGTTTTTCAACATTAAAACAATATTCTCCGATGGATTTTTTAGATGCATCTGTAATTCTACATTTTCAGGCTGCAACCTTATATAAATTTTTTCCTTATAATAATTAATTATTCTTTGAACTAAATATTCTCCACTGCAAAGCAACTATTTTATAATAATTATTTACCTGATGTGATGTGTATTAAGTTATGCCTTTTTCTAGTCTTAAGCATCTTTGTGACGGTTAACACTGAGAATAACTAAAAAAGAGGTTGGTCCACTCTCTTTGTATCACCATCCATCCATATATTTAGACGGTGATTATCTACTCTGGTTTCACGTGAAATCTAAGTAGGGATATAATACTATGAAATTAAAGTACCTCAAAATGTAACAAGAAGAACCGTAACCGTGAATCTAAATGAAGAATTATGAAAGAACTGAATTTAATAGCGACATACAACATCATAATTACATTAGGGTCTTGCATTTGAAATGCATTCCTTCTTCTAGTTCAATGTCTCCTCCACTTCTCTTTTAAGACCACAGTACCACCATAACAGTTGAAAGTCTTCTGAAGATCATATCATCTCAAACAAAATGGGTTTCATTATAATCTGGTAAGAACCAGACCCACCTATGTGAGATTCTCTTCCAAGTGCACAGTCATAAAATGCGAGGGGTCTCAGCAGAGGACCCTTGGAGTAGTAAATTTCTTCAGCCACTCTGATTATTAGTCAAAAGACCGTAGTAGAAATGTTTAGATGGAAACCTCCACATTTCTGGTGTATATTATACCGAACAGATCAACATATTGGCATGCATCATGCTTCTTGGAACAACCTCTCAAAGAGGCTCCTACTGACGAGGCCCCCTGAAGGGACTTAACAATGCTCGCCATTGGTTTTTGATAGCCTTTGAGCTTTCTCTGGTGACAAAGATTAGATGCCATGGCATCGAGTCGAGAGGCAAAGCAAAGGTAGTTGAGTTGCTCTGTCCTCTTTCTTATGGTGATATGGGCATGAATTCGAGCACCATTTGTGTTTTGTAGAGATAGAGATAGTTGAAGAAATAGAGATAGTTGATGATAGTTTTTAATTTTAAGTTATCTTGAATTTGATATAGACATCTCTTGGTAAGACTAGATTAGTTCGTTATTATTAATAACTGATTAGCCGTATATGTATACGGGACTTTGTATAATCTTGACAATTAATCGATACACAAAGATTTCTATGGAGGATTCAAAAATTTAACAAGGTATAGGAGCAATCGATCTCATCAGCTCTCCTGCAGCCGACTCAACCTTGAGAGAGAAAAGCTTGGCCTCCGCTTGTTCGAGTCCCATCTTCAGTGTCATCACAGAAACAGGGCAGGAGCCACATACCTCTTCTCTCTCCCTCTCTGAGTAGGGACCTCAAATGTGAAGGTTCCTTGACTATTCAATTTTATTTTATTTTTATTCCTTCATTGATTTAGTATAATTCCCTACTTTATTTTATACAAGGTCAAGCTTTGTTTGCTAGAATTGCAACCTCTCACTGTCGTCCAAATATAGTTAGGCACAAGAAGCAAATCTTGACTCTTCTTTGAATTGCTGGTTGGCGACAAAGTTGTTATTGGGCCTATTTGGATCGCCACCATTTCCCATATTTCTTTGTACATGAAAATGAGACGAACCCATTTTGTGCTCGCCTAAAGCGCAACCGTAGCTCAGAAAATTCGATAGGGAGTTGATACGACCACCTGTGAGAAAAAAAAAAGGGGGGTTGTTTTGAACCCAAGAAGCCCCAAAGCCTTTTTTTTTGCCGTTGCCGTTTGTCTCTATTCTCTTGTACTTTCTTTCTCATCCTTGTCGGTCGTTCAGATCCACCAAAGGGGCCACAGGTGGCAAAACTGTAAAGCTCGTCCCTTTTCAAAGTATTTTCTCAATCTGATTATTAAAACCCTTAATTTCCAAAACTCTTTTAGAAATGACTTCCTCTATCACTTCAAGAGGTTAAATTGTTAGTCGATCTGACATCGTCTTGGAAGCAAACTTCCTACGCTTGTTATAAAGAATTGAAACTAGCCTGGCATTCCATGTTTGTATGAGTATAACTACCAACTACCACATATCGGAGATGGGTGAACCTCGTAAATGATGATATTGGCTAGTCTGGGAGAGTTTTTTCTCTCGATTGGATCCCCTGAGGTGAAATGAGGTAAGCTCGTCCTCGTGTGTAAGTATGATGTCCCAAAGTCCAATTAGGAAAAAACGTCAAACTCGTGCGACGTAAAAGAGGCGAGATAGGATAAACATCAAACTCGTGCGACGTAAAAGAGCAGAGACATGGACCGTTTGGCCCCGTATGACATAAAAAGTCGGGTGTATCCAGGGTACAACCACCCTATTCAATGGACAAATGTGAAACTCGTGGTACGTAAAAGAGCCAAGACATGTATCGTCTAGCCCTGTATGTCATGAAAGGTCGGATGTATCCAGGGCACAACCACCTTGTTTCAATGAAAAAACATCAAACTCGTGTGACATAAAAGAGCCGAGACAGGGACCGTCCAGCCCCGTATGCCGTGAAAGGTCGGGTGTATCCAGGGCACAACCACCCTTTTCAATGGAAAAATGTCAAACTTGTGTGACATAAAAGAGCCGAGATAGGTATCGTCTAGCCCCGTATGACGTGAAAGGTCGGGTGTATCTGAGGCACAACTACTTTGTTTCAATGGAAAAACGTTAAACTCATCCGATGTAAAAGAGCCAAGGCAGGTACCATCTATCCCCGTATGACGTGAAAGGTCGGGTGTTTCCAGGGCACAACCACCATGTTTCAATGGAAAAACGTCGAACTCGTGCTATGTAAAAGAGCCGTGGCAGGTACCGTCTAGCTCCGTATGATGCAAAAAGGTCGGGTGTATCCAAGGCACAACCACCCTATTCGATGGATTCTGTCTATCCCCGTATTGATATAAAAGGGTTAGGTGTATGGTCCATCGCTGCATGACCGTAAACTTCTTAGAGGCTCTATGGTTGTAGGAGTTAAAACTGCTAACCAATATTGTTTTTCGAAATATCTTTCTCTTTTAAAAATTTTCACTATATGTCTTGTGTTTCCCAAAAAATTTAATTCTTTTGTTAAAATCGTAACCTATTCTTGCTCCGAGTTCTATTTCAAATCTCCCCCTACTTTAAAAAATTCTAAAAAAATATTAAAAAAAAGAAGGAGCTTGGACACCCGTATATGATGATTACGCATTGCTCGTCTCGCACTTAGGATTCGGCTAGACAAGTCTCTTCCTATAGAAATCCTTTTCTTATAGATAGTCTTAGAAAACCCTAAGGAGATCAAAGAAAATGTCAGGGTTAAAAATTCAAACTACAAAACCCCCTGAAGTTAAGTGGCATGGCTAGAAAAAGCAACATGAGTTTCAAGCTTGTGTAACTCACCGGCATCTCACGTCAAAAACCCTAGGAGGAAAAATGCCCTAGGTGGTTGAGCTCAGTGAGCACAATGATTTGGAGGGATAGTTGGTGTGCGCTTTAGGTCGGTGAGCTCGGTGAGCACAATGACTTAGAGGGATAGTTGGTGTGCCCCCTGACCACGTGGCCTTAGAAAGAAATTTAAAATGTCTGTTTTATCTTTGACGTTCACGTACCCCTCGAAGGACAGGGAACAACAAAGTGTCTACTTCTTTGCCATTCAACTGTCCCTCAAAAGAAAGGGAGTGTCAAAGAGGGGCAAATGTAGACACCCCATTTTAAATCTGGAAAATTCTATGGTTTTCTGAATCCTTAGGACTACATTATCCTAGTGAGCCCAATTTAATTACCCCAAAACTACCAAATCCTATCCCAATTTGAAGTAGAGTCCAAGAGCTTTCCAACAATCCAAGAATCGCCTGAATCGGACCTACGGATAAGGTGAACGTCAAAGCTTTTTTGGTGGAGGTATGTTGATGGCACTTAACCTGAACCGATTACAACCAATACTAAAGATACCCAACAATAGAAGATCAACAAATGCAAAAACTATCTCATGCATCCTCCACTCTGTAGATCTGGATATTGGAATGCTAATGAGAGGCTTCCATACTGCTAAAGAAATTTGGGAATATTTGAAAAAAGTTTATCAACAATCAAATCTTGCAAGATGCTTCCAAATCAAGTATGATATGTTTTCTTATAGTCAAGGGGAGAAAATCATTCATGAATATTATGCTGGTTTCATGAACTTGTGGACATAATATGAATTTGTAAACTTAAAAGCTATCATTAATGCTTGTTACATTAAGAGCTTAATAGAGATAAATGGTGACAGGAAGGTGATGCAGTTTTTGATGAAGTTGTGCTCAGACTATGAAATTGTTCGAGCCAATATTTTGAATCGCGAATCATTAGCAAATATGGATGCTATTCTCGGTGAATTACTTTATGAGGAAACAAGAATCACGATCCAAGCCACCATTGAGGGAAAAAAAGATATAGAGTCTGTACTTGTAGCTCAACGGGCTAGAAGAACACCATCACAAAAGGATCCATATTTGCTGCAATGTTATGAGTGTAAAGAACAAGGTCAAATAGCATCCTAGTGTAAGAAGTAAATTTTTTGTACTTATTATAAACGTGTTGGGCATATTATCATAGAATGTTGAAATCCTTCTCGGCGAGATAACCGGGCATTCGATACACGAAACCTTTTTACATGGCATACTAAGCTGCTAATGATGCTTCCAAGGGATTAAAGGTAGAGACCCCTCCATCTAATACTATTCATGACCCAAATATGACAATGTCCCAGATATCACATGATATTCGACAGTTGGTACAAAACTCAATATCTATGGCTTTCTCTATTATGGGCTTGACTGGTATGAACTCTCACCTATCCCCTAGTATAAATCCCCTTTGGTTTATTAACTCGAGTGCCTCTAATCATATGACTCGAGTGCACACAAATCCAGCATCTACTAAATCATACCAAGGTAATAGTCAGATTCTCACTGCTAATGGGGAGAAACTGAATGTTATTGATACTGATAATCTTTCATTTTTTATCTCTCGTGGTACACCTTTTCATTTACGTAATGTCCTCTTCGTTCCTAAATTAACCGATAATCTAATCTCCGTTGGCCAACTAGTTTATGATGGTTACAATGTTCAATTTTCTTGTGATGGTTACAATGTTTAATTTTCTCGTGATAATTGTCTAATACAGGACCAACACACTGGGAGAGAGATAAGTAAGGGGCGCAAAATTGGTTGTTTGTTTACCTTGGAATTTGAGAAACCTAACCATGATGCTTCTTTCTATGCTCCATTGAATTCTGATTTTTCTGTTTCCAATAAACATTGGCATATGTGGCATCAGAGACTTGGTCACCCGAATGCAAATCAATTAGATACTTTGTTTCGTTCTGGTTCATTGCCCAATAAAACACTTTATTTGAATTCTATCAATAAATTTTGTATTAGTTGTTCTTTAAATAAAAGCACTAGTTTGCCTTTTCCAACTCGAGTAGATAAAACAGCTGCACCTTTCCATCTCATTTATAGTGATGTATGGGGTCGTACTCCAACTTTATCTAGAATGAGATATAAGTACTTTGTTTTGTTCATTGATGATTGTACACGATATACCTGGATATACTTTATGTGCCATAAATCAGAAGTGTTCTCCAAATTTAATACGTTTTTATCCATGATTGCCACTCAGTTTAATACCAAAGTAAAAATCTTACGATCAGACTCTAGGGGGAAATATTTATCAAATGATTTTCAAGACTTTTTGAAAACACGGGGTATTCAATCACAGAAAACTTGTCCATATACTCCACAACAGAATGACATAACTAAAAGGTCAAACGACCATATCTTAAAAGTTGTGAGGATATTTATGCGTGATCTCGTATTCCTCATAGTTTTTGGGTTGAAACTGCATCAACAGCTGTTTATCTCATAAATCGCCTCCCATCCTTGGTTTTGCATAAATAATCTCCATATTATTAATTATTTCATGTTCATCTTGATTATTCTCTCTTGCATCGTTTTTTGTGTGTTTGTTTCGTTCATCTTCCTCAGCATGAACGAACAAAATTTTTTGTTCAAGCAGTCACTTGTGTTTTTGTGGGTTATTGTTCCGACCAAAAGGGGTTTCTATGTTATCATCCAACTGCTCGTCGTATATGTATTTCTCGCAATATTATCTTTTTGGAAAACATCTTTTATTACTCTTCAATTGCAAAATCATCAGGGTCCTCTGCTCCTGTCTTTCCAGATTTCTCCACTGATAAACCATCACACCTTTTAGCGCCTCCACAGCAGGCCAACAACACCAATCCATGCATATTTCATCTCACCAACCAGAACAAGGTCAAACCTCCACTCTACCTGTAAGTGATTCTTTTCCTACTCCTATTGATAGCTCTACTTAATTACGACACTCTTCACATGTACCTCACCCACCTGATCAATATGGCTTCTCCCTTGATGATTTTGACTTTTCACTACGGCCTAGAGCTTTGTTTACTTCTCTTGATACGATTAAAGTTCATTGGAAAGTCCTAGATCTCTTTTTAGTCCCTAGATTATTATTTGCCACTTTAGATTCAGTGGATATTCTTTCCTCTTACCAGCAAGCCTTGACTATGCCCCTTTAGATTCAGTTCAGGTCGTTAGCCAATTTGTTGCTGATCCTCGGCGCATTCACCTCTCTGTTGTCCATCGTATCATTCGTTATCTACGGGGTCCACTTCTCTACTGTCCATCATATCATTCTATTTTTATAGAGAAAACATAAAGAAATGGATGGAAGCAAAAATCAGATAGAGGGAGAGCAAGAACCTAAATAAATATATGAAAAACAAAAACCAGTGAGGAAGGGGTAGCAAAAAGAGGGCTTAATTTTATGGATGGTGAAGAATATATAAATAAATATGTTCCTACCACTATAGAAGAAGAGAAAAAAAGGGAACACACATAGAGTAGAGAGAAAAAGCATAGGAAAAATGGGCATAACTCACCAAATGCCTTTGACTCTAGATTCTCCTTCTCTCTCTAACCAGAATTCTGCTTCCTCCTCTTTAACCCACTTCTGAATTCTCCTCTCTTTTGCACCCTATCGCATCTTTTTCAGGTGATATCGTCTCTCATCACATATCGCCTGCTATTTAGGACTCCAACCCTTTCCTAATTCGGACTTAAACACTTCCCTAATTTAAATACTACTTGCGTGGCCTGCCATCCTAACCCTAATCACTTCGACTCCCTATCCTAATGAGATTGCAACACATATCATTATTACAATACAACATAACGGAATAGTTCTATTTAATTCTCCTAATTACAATAGAACTCTAACTAACTGGTACAATTCAATCCCGAAGCTTATTCCATGTTAATTCTACACCCAATGGGACTCCTAACCATAATGGACTCTTTATCCTGGTTGGACCATTTTATTATTCAAAATTTAGATAGTTTAAATTCAATGGTTATAAGATGATAATTTATTACATCCTAACAAATATTTTTTTGTTATTAATGATGGGTATTTATTGTTCAAATAATATATTGATAATAGGAGTTTGGTAGGAGTTCTAAATTTTTCATGCATGTACAACAAATTTTTGAAAATCGGCTCAGGCCTTGGACTTGGCCGTGGCCCGAGCCCAATAACATGGCTGAATCTGGGTGGACTCAGCTGAGTCTTGTACAGGGACAAAACTTCTCCAATCAAAAAATATTTATAAAAAAAAGAATGGTATAAATAATTTAAAATAGAAAAACTAAAATATATAATAGAAATTATTAAAAGTCTATAAATGATGAAAAAAAATACAAGATGGTTTATTGAAAATTTTGATTTAGATGTAGAATATTTCATAATAAAAAAAATGGCGCATCTAATACAGAAAATCCCTAGATCATCATAAAAACCTAAAGACCATGTAACGAGGTATTCTAGATCATATTATTGTGATATGTTAACAAAAATTGATTGTTTTTTTTTTTTCAAGTTTCAACTAGGGTAAGTTGATCATTGGAGCTCGCCTCGGCTGTAGCCCGTGCCAAGTTGTTTGGGAGAGTTTGTGGACACTGAGATATAAGATTATGAAAAAATTATCTTTTATTTAAAAGTGTAAATTGACCACTTTATTATTTTTTTAAAATTTTAATTCCATGTTTCAAAATCAGTAATTTAAAAATAAGGAATTAAATGTAATTTCTCCTTATAAAATCTTTTATGCATATACAAACAATTTGAAGAGAGTTAATATTTATTATTCATTTTCCTATTAGAGTAAATAATACAATTACTATAAATTTGTAGGTTTTATTTAATTTATTTTTTAAAAACTATCATATTTATGGGACTTAAAATAGTTTACATCACACTGCAGTTTCTACGGTTTCTTTCGATGTAAAGGATGAAAACAAATTTCCCATAAAAAATAGTTTTTCTTTTTTACATTTTTGAACAAACTCTTGTTATAAAAAAATTAATTTATATATTTTACTAGTTAGTTGGAATTTCTTCGTATAGAGTCCTAACAGTAATCTATATGTTTTCCATTCATACGAAGATAAATACCATTTTTTGAAAAAAAATTATGTATGACGATTCCAATAAGAAAAATTATCAGATATATCTTCCATAGTTTCCTATATTTCAAACTTATTTTTATTTATTGTTTAATGCATCTATATCCGTTTATACTTCTTTTTTAATTCATGTTTCAACCTCGTCGTGGATCTAATAGGCCTGTGGTGCCTTTCAAACTTGGGGCTTTCTCTCTATGTCACAGACCCTGATCTTCATTTTTATACTGATTTTCCAGCTTCTTTCTCGATTTCTTTAGGCGCCCATTTGAATCTTGAACAAGTAATCTCTTAACACCCGATTTCTTGATGCTTTCATCTCCACTATCCCTGGCATCTCCCTAATCCAAAACCAACTTTGGAGCAACTTTTGCACTCCTCCTAACTGGTTTAGAACTAGAGCATGCGGAAAACCCAATCCTTAACGTTAACTTTATAGAGGTACTTTGGTTAATTTATTTTTTACGAATTGTTTGTTTCATAGTTTTATTAAATGCACCTTACTAAGATATACACACGCTCCAAATTTCAGATAATTTCGATTAGTAAAAAAAACATGAAAATTGAAAAACTGCTACCAGACAACTTTGATCATGCGATGAAGTTTGAATGGTGATAAGGGTAGGCGAAATCATTGTTCATTTTTTCCTATAGGTATTTTGTACTATCCTCTCTCTCTCTATATATATATATACAGAGGGTGTGGTTTCTATAAGTATGCAACCTTAACCTTGAAGAATCCAATTAAAGTACACCTCTAATTTTATCATAACATGTAATTTTGTTATGAAAAATTCTTAAGATTATCTCAAAATCTATTTTCTTATCTAATTATAAAATTTTAAACTCCAAAAATAATTAAAATCAAGTAGATTTATAAATATGTGAAAATCTTGAAAATGCATGGTCTAGATAATGTGTTGCAAGATGCACTATTTTTGGGACTCAAAATCCTTTTTTTTCTATATTCATACATCTCGATGTCAAGATGATCAATTGAAAGGTTTTTCAAAATTAAAACAACTTTGTCTGATAG
>NW_006499883.1:2615799-2632380 GCF_000471905.2 Amborella trichopoda | reverse complement strand
TAAGTAGGTAACGGTAAGTAGTAGTCTACTTATTATTACCTACCTACTACTTACGTACCTACTGTTGTCCGTACGACCGTACTTACGGTAGAATATATATATATATATATATATATATATATATATATATATAAAAGTAATTGCCTCTCATGGAGAAACTCATTTCATAGTTTCAACATAACCTTTCAGGGTAGACCATTTTCAACAGTATTGTACCTCCTTTTTACGCTTGTATATCATTACAATAGGGCAAGCAATTGATTATAGAACCAAGACGATGCATACATCAAGTGATGTTAGAAATGGAGGCTTCGTTAGAGATAAAAAACACTTCTTAATAGTCAAATATACGTTTTCTGCATATCGAAATAAGTTTATTAACAAATTTATCTATGGAAGAAGTTCTTATAAACACTTCTTAATAGTCAAATATACGTTTTCTGCATATCGATATAAGTTTATTAACAAATTTATCTATGGAAGAAGTTCTTATAAGGTTGACACCTTAAATTATAGAATTGAGGGGCATCTCTTACTTACCCAAAAAAAATGTGCATCTCATAATTCTATTGGAAAATATTGTTTTGATGTTGGATAACCATCGAATTAATCGATTGTCAAGATTCATGGATATGGAGGTAAAAAAAGAGAAAGGTTTTAAGTCCAAAAAATAGTACGTCTTGCAATACAATATATGGACCATTAATTTTCAAGATTTCAGGCATTTATAGATATGCTTGATTTTTACCATATTTAGAGTTAAAAAATTTATAATTAAAGGTAAAAATAGATTCTCGGGCAATCCTAAAATTTTTTTAATGCCAAAATTGCATCTTATGACATAATATGCACCTGCACATTACTGTAATTTTTAAGGTTGCAACCCTATGCAAACCGCACCCTTAGTCTGTATATAACAATTGTTGTCACGTGGATATACCTTGAACATGAATCTTATTGTAGATGCCAAGAATTGATTGACTTGCGGTAAAGATCGGATAACCATGTCATATCCCTCAAAATTAATATAAGGGAATTTATCGGTAAAAGATGAACAATTATATACTTTGCTTGTGTGTTTTGATTTAGTTTAAAAAGATAACGTTTACATAAAATTTTCACCTTATATGATAGAATTAAGGCGCACATTGAAATTCTACCAGAAAAAATTGTTTTGACATTCAAAAACAATCTAATTGATCATCTTGACATTTAAAAACCATCTAATTGATCATCTCAACATTAAGAATATGATTCTAAGAAAGAAAAAAAGGATTTCAAGTCTGAAAGACAGTACATCTTACAACACATTATCTGAACCGTCCATTTTCAAAATTTTCATGGGTTTATAGATCTGCCCGATCTAAATTGTTTTTGGAGTTTAAATTTTTTTTAATTAGATATAAAAATAGATTCTCGGGCCATCCTAAAATTGTTTACGTCAAATAATTCATCTTATGACACAGACATTGAAGACAAGTGTCCTAGTAGTTTTAGGATCCATCTCAGTTTTTATTTTGCATTTCATCACTGTTAGTTTGTTGCATCTATTTAGGCTTTTGTACAGTTTCCCAATTAAAATTATGAACGAGCATTACGAAGGAACAAAGAAAACAAAAAGAACAAAAATTTTTAAAGGTGAATAAAAGAAAACTAAAAACTGAAAACTGAAAACTGAAATAATATACTTGGATGTGCTTCAAGGTTGATATACACACCAAGTAGAGATTGCATTTTGCTGTTTTTTTTTTTGGTCAGTTAGCTTGAAGTGGCCTTCCAACTTCAATCAAATACCATCTGACATTTGTATATTGGACGGATATTTCTAACTGGAATTTCAATCTTGAATGCACATCAAGGAAATAATAGAAAGAAAAAGAAGAAGAAAATCAATTAAAACTCGGAAAATAGTTGCTGATTACCATTAAATTCGAAATGCCGGGAAGAGAAAAGGTAAATGTTTTCAAAATATATTGTTAAATGCAATTCATATTTGCTGATTCTCAAACTTCGTTTACCTTTGAGAGCACCATGGCCACGAGGATATCCTCATCTCATTAATACATTGGATGTTGTGGGATGCGAGAGGACCCACAAAGGACGTAATAAATGAAGTGCATATCCATTCCTATTGATTAGATTTGACGGGATGTGATTGTGAAACATATGGTCATTGTTTTCATTGTTACTATGTTGACCATATTATATTTGTTTCTGTTTTTTTTTATTTTTATCTTGATCCCAATTGTTCTACATGTTCTTCTAAGAACGTTTTTTATTTGTTAAGCCCTTTTTGAGTAAAAAGGAAAATGAATCTGCACCTTTCAGAAAAACACAAATTGCCACCTCTTGGATTTTCAAAAGATGTTTTTAAACCATTTTGTTGATAGAATGGTTTACCTACTAAATTCGAAATAAAAATCTAATTTTCCAAGTCAATGCATACAAATCAACACATATCATTCCCAACCAAACAACCCATTCCCAACCAAACAACCAACGATAGATCAAATAAGAAGCCTATCATCGCAACCACAAAAAACCTAGAGAAAGAGCATGACACCTTTCATCCCTTAAACAAAATGGATGCGGCACAATTGAAGTGTAGAAGAAATTTATAGGGAAAAAAAGAGAACAATCATGGTCGACAATAATCAGATGAAATTATAAAGGAAAAAGCCCAATGATTGAGACTATAAACAACTACCACAAGACGCATCATTGAAATGATTGTAGAAGAAAGGACTTAAATGGATAAAGACAAATGTTGACATTACTCTTCATTGTTATAAATCAACTAAATTGAACAAGTCTAGAACGAGATCGTTTCTCCTTATCGTCATCAAAGTTCGAGCAAATAATTCAAAAGAAAACATTCAGTTATAAGACAACCTCATAAGCTACTAAATTTCAAAACGCCACCTAGAAGAAGTAATATTTAATGAAGCTCGAATTAGCAATTAATAAAATACTTTTAAGAACCCTATGAATTGTTTACAATACAAGCACACACCTAGAGAAAAGATGCAAGGGACCAAGAGAACAATAGATTGAAGACTCAAAAAACAAAAGATATCAAAAAAAAAAAAAATGACTAAAGAATGAAACAACCCTTTTTTTCTTTTTTTTAAATTATTTATTTAGGATATGGAAAGAATGGAACTCTAGAAGTCATATAGTGGACAACCTCTGCTTAGAGCATATTCTCTATTAACTTGGCATGGGAGTTGCTACGAAGAAAGGACAATACGTGAGTTGAAAGTTTAATAAGACGAAGAAAGTTGGTTAATTAAATTATAGTTCACTTACATTTTTAGGTTAAATGTGATAACTTAGGTCAGCACATTGGTCTGTATGATATGAATATCTCACATCTATTAGTTTAGAGATTATAATTCTGTGAGGTCTATAGAGAGGCCTGCTCTTGTCTATGGTGTATCACCGTGAATTAAAAAGAAAGATATCAGAGAGATAGGCTTGAGTCTTCCTTGTATTTATTTTTCTTTTTAGTACATAACAGCGAGGCTTCTCTCTCAAGGAGTTACTGATCTCTCTATATTATGTTTTCATGTTTTCTCAAGAACTCGATGTAAACATGAATATTTTGTTAAATGACTCAAAATAAACCACTTATATTTTCTAAAATAATTTGAAGAACATTGTCTTCTCTTTCACTCCAATACCAATTTGTCCTGTCATGGATTTTCCAGCAATTGGATGAGAGAAAATTTCATTTAACAACTTGTAAATTTATCCTTTCTCTTCCAATGTTTGACAGATCGAGCAAGAGTGGGGAAAAAGTGTATAAATTGATTACTGTGTAGTTTTAGAGCCTACATTGTAAGTGCCCTTCCTTCATTGTCTTTCTCAATGGCCTAGGATTTATTACACTAAGATCATTAGCATTATTTTGTTGTTCGGATAGTGGGACCAAGGCTAACGCTGACATTAACAAAAATCATGAAAGCAATAACAAGTTCTTTAAATGAAATATTTTCTTGTATTATTAAAAGACTATTATCAGCATCACTCAAATTTTCTCATCTTTAGGTCAATGTTCATGATCTTTTTTGTAAAATTTTAGCTGGGCAAAAGTGTTATCGAAAACAGTAGCTTTAGTTGCAAAAAAAAAAAAAAAATCAATATTCAACGCATGGTTGTTTATTACCATTTCTCCATCTTCAAAGCATCATATTCATAAGGCTTTCAAGAAAAATTACATTACATCTCAATAGAATTTGCCTGAATTATTTATGTATTTTCTTGGTAAATATGAATTCTTTATATATACATATCAAAAGAATGGAGTAGGACTTCTTTCCTACATACCATATTACTCCCAGGGCTCCTCAGTTCTTTAATCATTGAATTACGTCCTTGTTCACTGGATACTTCATAAGACAAAACACAGACACACACCCACTCTCGCTCTCTCTATCTCTTTCTCTCCAACTGCATTCCATTGTAATGAAAATACTTTCTGTTGTATTTTTCTTCGATTATCTTATCTCACTACTCTTCAATAATCACATCCAATTTCATATAAGCTCTTATGTCTTATCTCTTCAATTCTACTTTTTTTTGCGTTTTCCATTTGCTTTGGCTCTCTTGCCTCATTTCCTCAATTCTAATTTAACTTTTGTTGTTTCTATGTTTTCTATCTTCGTTTTTATATGTATCTATCTACTTTTCTCACATCATCAAAAATTGTCACACTCCCACAATCCAATGACTAGTTCTTTAGTGAAAGGATGTGGACTGGGGACAAATTGCACATCTTATGTATTTACTGACTTTGAAAATATCATTGTTGAAGTGGTTTTTTTTTTCTTCTTGGACTTTAAAGTGATATATCTAAGAAAAATAGTCATTGTGATGCTTGGTATAGAAGTTTCTAATCATTACAGGCATAATTTATGACAATATCTTATTAAAGGTGAGATTACTATGTCAAAGATGAAAATATAAATTTCCTTAGAAATTCTCGCTCTAGAGGAAAATGAGCTTCGATATAAGGCTTCAATAATCAGGATAATAAAATACCTTAAAAGGAAGAAAAGTAATCAAAGATTTGTCTAAAACAAGAAAAATCTGAAAAATGTAGGTCAATATATGTCAAGAATCCATTATAATTCCATACTGGAACACTTTATGAGCAATTTATACGAAGTATTTTCTTTAAGTCCTTAAACAAATTCCTGATATGTGCCGTTTCCAAAAAAAGTTTAAGCTTAGTAGATCCATCAAATATTGATTAATAACAATAATAGTTTAGTAAGAAATTTTATTGGCAATGGGGGTTCATAGAAACTGAAAAATGGGTCTGTAAATGGTGCAAGATTCATGATAATACATCGGAGCATTATAAAATAACATTACCAAACTATTAATTTCTCTAGTGAAGGATGTGAGTCACTTAGCACCTTCATCTAGAATACTAAAATTGCTTTCCAAGTTTCACATCGCAATTCTTTTATAAAGGACCAGCAGTGAACACTTGGGTTTTAGCTGTGAACACTTGTAGTTGAAATCGATATGAATTCACAGGAAATAATGCGAAGACAAGCGAAGGTCATGTAAGTAGGTGAAGATATATAATTAGGAATTTAAAAATAAAAAAGTGAATTTTAATTATTTTTTTTATCTGAATTAAAAAACATGATATTTGAAATTTTAATTTTACTTTTCTTATATTTTTTTAGTTGTAAGATTTAAAGGAATAGAATTGGTAGTTAGTTTTTTTTAAAAGATGGATATGGATAGATATTAGCATGGTTAGGTTTGTTAGGATATGTTATTGTTTTTAAGGAAAAAGGTAGAGATTAAGTTTAGTTTGCTATTTTTATTTTTATTTTTATTTTCATTCTATTTATTACTCCATATGAGTTTGTATTTAAAGGAATGAGATATCTCCTTTGTAAAGAGAGTGATTGGTGATGTTGTGAATTGATCTTAAAGTGCACTTCCATGCAGACCCAGAGAGAATACAATCTATCAAAACTTTATTTTCATTTTTATTTTTCTAGTTTATTATTTTCTCTGCATTACTTAATATAGAGAAAACAGTCATCGCAATGCCACACATATCCTGCTATGGATGTTCACATGGGATACATTTTAAAAAATATAACCAAAGTCGTGGAAGAAGTTAGCAAAGTTTACTAAATGGATCAATGGTTGCAGCGAAAAACACCATTATTCGATAAGAGGGCACTCACAAACATGAAGATCCAACACCAAGTTCTACTCTAGTCCCACGACTGACTCAAATTGCCAATCCTGAATGTAATGATGAAATTGTGATACAAGAAACATGATTTGAGGAGCATCCACAAAATCTTGGAATCAAGGTCGATCTTTTTAAGTTTTATGAGGAACTCAAATGAGAAATCACTATTGATCTTGAGATCCTAGTGTTCTACTTTAAGATGAATACAAAGTATTTGATGAATATGTTTATTGAAGAAAACGTATCGTGGTGCATGATGGGACTACATCCCCAATTATTTGATTGGCATCTGAATGTTGTAAATTTGAGGTCGAACTTGTCCCAACCCTAAGAGAACAAAGCAATTAAAAAAGTGAATTTATTTTTTTAATTTTTTTTATAGTTTTCTAGGACTTAAAAATATGTTATTTGGAGTTTTAGATTTCTTTAGGATTATTCTTAACTTTTTTTGGTCGTAGGAATTTATAGGGTAGAATTGGAAGTTGAGAGATTTTTTTAAAAGATGGATATGGATAATGATTAGCATGGTTGAGTTGGCTAGATATTTTAGACTTGTTTTTAAGAGATAAGGGGGAGATAGAATTTAGTTTGTTATTTTTATTTTATTTATTGTTTCTTATAAGCTTGTATTTAAAGAGAATATATCCCTTCTTTGTAGAGAGAGTGATTGGAGAATAAAAAAAAAGTTTGATCTTTTAAAAAGATATTGGAGTGGACTCCCTTACAGAACCAGAGAGAGGGTATAATCTTTCGAACTTTTATTTTGATTTTATTCTAGTTTATTTTTTTCCTTGCATCAGGATACACCACTAAGTTAGCACGACTAACACTATGCAAAACAGAATAAAGGATATTAAAACATAAGCATATAAGCTAAAATAAGTGTGGGGGACAATGAGTTTCCCTTTTATCATTTCATAGTTGAGAAAAAAAACGTGCAATAATTAAATACTTTAAAGTCATAGAGAAAGCATATCAGTAGTAGACATGAAGTGAAGTTCATAGATCTCCAAATAATAGCATGGTTGTTGAGGATTATAAGAAACAAAGTAGGTATACAGATGTTTTAAAAAGTTTTAGCTCATAAAAGATGAGCCAATATAGAGCACAAGTAATGCAGCTATTTACAAGGTATCAAAGTAGTGGTATAACTAAAATAAAAGCTAACTGAATGAGGGACTTGGAAACAAGAGCCTTTACTAAGGGAATAGTTATCTGGAAACAAGAACTGAATATAAAGGAAAACACCATAATAAACTAGGTTGTATTCCCTTTTGACAAAACCAATATAAGGTAAGAAAAGAGAACATTCACAGGGCCTCTACGCAATCACGATGAAAGATTCATCCAAAAACAGTTAGCCTGACATACACAGGGTGTTGGCATCAATAAGGTTATTTCGAAATAATTTGTCTTTATGTATCTCATTTTAGAGAAAGAGTATGTTGATATACTCACCAAAGTATACTTCTCGAACACACAATCAATTATCCATTATCAATTTACTCTCATTCCAAGAGGTGCCACTTCAACTTAACTTTTATGGACATATATTTAGTGCACATATTTCATGCATTTCTAAAAATACATCTAAAAATATTTGCATCAAGTCATGGACTTCATCTCATGGAAGATAGAATGCATCCCTAAAGCACTCAACCTCAGTCACAAAATGGCAACATCTCAAGAAATGTTTCAAGATAGAAATGCATCCCTAAAGCACTCAACCTCAGTCACAAAATGGCAACATCTCAAGAAATGTTTCGAAAAAGTTGGGTGAGCTCCCATTGGAAGGCATATAATCCAGGAAATTCTTCCTCTTAGAGGGTGTAATTGAATAATGTGACCATATAGGCTCGGAAAGTTAATGAAATTTTATTGGTTAGCCGTTGATAAGTGCAATGGTATGCCAAAAGTTCGAATCCCGCGATTGAATATCACAAAAATAAAATAATTCTTTTTAAAAAAAAAGAATGCTCGACCAAGTAGCATTGTTTTGAAAAATGTGATGAGTGCATTAGTGTTTTATCTGCTTTAATCATGATTTAATCAAGTTCTGAAGGAATATAATTACTTGTAATATTTCCACTATAGGGGAATTTAGTGAGTGTAAGGAAAAAGCTTTAAGCTCATGTAATAACAATGAAAACTTGAACTTGGATTCTAGGCATGAATCAAAACATTCTTGTTGAGTAATATCTAATCACAAATAGCAACTCAGGATGTGTAAAAATGGAGACCAACGCGCTGGTTTTGAACAATAAAGGCAGCAAGACAGTATTAGATCTAGAAAACTTATTTAAAAGAGAATATGCTTGCTGTCTAGATAAATGATGATATTGAATTTATTTTGGGAGATTTGGTTGGAAAAAAGCAAACGTAGTTTTGATGGAGTATCACTAGAGGTACAAGAAATTAAGAATAAGATTTTATACAGAGTTTGGAGTTGGTTCAATATCACCAAGGAAGGAAGGGGGATTTCTCAGTTTGATATTAAAAACAATACATCCAATATAGTTCTGTTGCGGTTTGTGAGAGTTTGTCTTAAAGTGTATTGGATTCCTCATTCGAGGGGATACTTCAAGTTAAATTTCGATGGATCTTCTCTAGGCAATTCAGGTAGGGCAGGTATTGGGGGTGTATGTCACGATAGTGAGGGATTGGTGATTTTTAGTTTTGCGGTTCCGTGTGGGATAGTGACTGCCAATTACGTTAAAATGGTGACTTTGCTACAAGGTATTCCAATTTGGAAGCATAAGGATCTGGGCTCATATCATTGAAGAGATTCCTTAAATATTATCAATCAGTGAAATAGATTATCTAGACCTCGGTGGCATATGAGATCTATGTGGCTGAAAGTAATGGATCTATCGAACTTATTACTTTTTACCCTCAATCATGTATATAGGGAGGCAATTGGGATGCAGATGACTTGGCAAAAAAGAGTGTTGGCTTAGATTCATTAGTGATTTCAGATTCCTTATTGTAATTTGCTATGTGTAATGACTTTTTGAATCAAACAAATTATTTACACTTGTCAAAAAAAGAAGAGAAAAGAAACATATCATCAGAAACAAGTTCTCAACATTTAAGTGTTTTCGACGAAATAATGAAAATCTTTAATTCCATGGCCTCATCTTTTTGAGAAATCTAAAAAACTATGTTTTTTAGAAACTTCAGTCATTTTTTAATTTTTTTTTTTTTTTTTTTAATTGTAGTTTGGATCGATCCAACAATGTGCCAATCCCAACGGTTTTCTGGATGGCAAATCTGGGTCAGGAATCTGTTTTTTTTTAAAGTAGTATTCAAAACCAAGTTAGCAATAAGGATATCCTTGCCCAGGCCATTGGCCTTTAGAATTTGCAAACTTGACATCTAAGGGCACGTTTGATAGTGTGCAAAAGTGACATCAAAGGGCCGGTTTGGTACTAGTTTGAACCGACAAAAAAATATAAAAGATATTATAGCAAGGTGCAGGTAATAAGAGGTGCCCACCAATAATAATCAAAGTACTATACACTGTCCGGCAACCGGGACATATGATGGCCCCTAGGTTGGTGCAAGGTAATTAGTATATTTGATGAACCTAGGAGCGTGGCCCTAAAATGGCATCCGGCACCACTCTTTAGAGTTATGAACCTGGGTACAGGCCCTTTAAAAGGTACGCAGCACCAAATGCCAGGAGCAAACCAGAAACGGTACTTGTCTGGGAAAACCCTCAATGGTTATCCGCCAAAATTTACTTATAGCAAACCTGTTAGGGTACTTATCCGGAGCAAATAGCTGGGAGAAAACCTAGAGCATGAAGGTACCATCGTGACATTTTCTTTAGAATAAAGAAGGACTTCCCAATAAGGCCTTCGTCAGCATTGGAAGTATTGGATTTGGTACTATTCAAAACCATCGAAATAAAAAAATCCCATATTATGTCGGATTGAGATTGATATTGGTAGGTTTCTTAAAGGAAATAGAAATGATAAAAGAGCAGAGAATTTGTGTACCTTATTTGGGTCACCATATGGGAAATGTTGTTTGGAGAGAGGGGAGACATGGCTTTTTGTACGTGAGATGCAAGGTCTCCCTTAGAGAGAAGAGAGCTTCATATGGAAAGAAACATTCTAATTGTGGCTCTTGTATAGAATCGGTACTCAAGAGATTTTGTGTGGTTTTCTCTTTTAATCAGAGAGAAAGTCAATTTTTCATTGCTCTTCTATCTGATGTTGTTGGTAATGGTTGTCAAAAGAAGCAGTTCTTATGGAGATTTTGGGTGGTTTTTTCTTTTAATTCAGAGAGAGAGTCAATTTCTCATTACTCTTACGTCTCTATCGGGTGTTGTCGGTAATAGTTGCCAGAAGTAAAGAGAAGGA
The DNA here is from genome assembly GCF_000471905.2 of Amborella trichopoda. Next base: position 2,621,784 of record NW_006499883.1, on the reverse strand, counting down.
AAGGAGAGTGGTTCGAAACGGTTTGTACGACCGAGTTTTTGTCTAGGGTTAGAGAGGTAACTCTATGTCTCAAAATCATTGATGTAACTTTCATTGTGTGGATTTTAGCTTCTCATGCCCCATGTAGTTCTTTTGGGGAGAACTATATAAATCTTTGTGTTCTTATACCACTTTATTTGCAAAAAATTAACTCATCGAGTTAAGAGCTTTTGTGCACAATAGGAAGATCAGTAACATCAAATCCAATGCACCCCTTCGAACCCTTCTTGGAGCAAACCAAAGATGACACATGACACAACAAATGGGATAGAGGTGGAAGCAGACCTGTGAATTTACCTATATGGTAAGGAAGACCCTCTAACAATCATGCACCAAGGTAAATTTTGGAGGATCCTCATAATTAGTATTGGAGAACCTCACAAATAACAAACATGCGCTTTGGGCTTCGTTGTGACCCAAAAAGCACACTTGTCAAACCTTGCCATGATGGATGCAGATGGGCATCAATGTGGACTAAAGTTCAATCTAAGGGACTCCGACAACACCCTCCAAAAGGCATTCCAATGTTGGGAATCTTCATATTCTTCTAAGAACTTTTGTAACTTGTTGAGCCGTTTTTGACTAAAAATGAAAATGAATTTGCATTTTTTATCAATACACAAATTATCTTCTCAGGGATTTTCAGAATATGCTTTTAAATCATTTTGTTGTTAGTTTCCTATTTGAAGTGGCTTTTGTAGAAAGAGAAGGTGTGCAAAAAAAAAAAAAAAAAAGGAAACTTTGAGTCATGTTGTAAACAGGGAAAATTGTAGAGAAAAGAAGGCTTGGTTGGAGATTGAGTTATGTGTCTATGTTCTATCAAATAATGGCCTTGTAATTTATTTTTTTTATTTAGTAGAAAAATATCAATTGTCTTTGCCCGTGGATGTAGTCACATCTATGACGAACCTTGTAAATTCTAGTGTTCTTTTTTCTATTGTTTCTTTTCTTCTTTATTGTTATTGCTTATTGCTGATTCTATTTTTCTTGTACTTCATTTGAAAAAATCAACCCATATGGTTTAGAGCTTCCAGCCACAATAAGTAGTATAAAAGCCTTGTTTGTGTTGTCGGTATAGCGGTAAACATTATGAATACAAAGTTTTAGGTGGAGATATTTAATGATAAAATTAATTTTAGAATTTGGAAAATAAATGTTCGGGCCTGTTAGTGCAACAAGGTTTGCATAAAACTCTGAAAGGAAAGTCAAAGAAACTAGAATCCATGTCTGATGAGGATTGGAAAGACTTAGGTTTGAAGGTTTCAAGCACTATTTGATTGTGTTTATCAAGGGAAGTGCTATTTAATATCGTCAATGAAGATTCGACATCAAGTCTTTGATCGAAGCTTGAGAATTTGTATATGACGAAGTCCCTCACAAATCGACTATGTTTAAAAAAAAAATGTACACTTTATAAATGAATGAAGGTATAGATGTGCATGAGCACCTGAATTATTTCAATAAAATTATCTATGAATTATTGAATATTTGAGTTAAAATGGATGATCAGGATAAGGTTACAATTTTATTGTCCTCACTCACTCATTCATATGAGCCTCTGAAGCAGCCAATATAGTTGATGGAAGCTCGTTAAATAGAACAGATATTTATTGCGAGTCTCGATAAATTGTGACAACTCTAAAGACTCGTGCGTTCTTGATTTAGGATGTTCTTATCATATGTTCGCTCATCGAGATTGGTTCACCACATACAGGAGCATTGATGGTGGATTAGTTTTGATAGAGAATGAGGCAGCTTGTAAGACTATTGGTGTTGAGATAATTACTATCAAGATGTATAACGGAGTTGTGCGAACTTTGACTGATGTTTGACATGTTCCAGATCTGAAGAAGAATCTTACATCTTTGGATGCCTTATGACTCAAATGGTTGTAAATTTCTTGGCGAAGGTGGAGTTCTGAAGGTTCTAGAGGGTGCTCTGGTTGTGATGAAAGACAAGAAGATCAGACTGAATTAATATGTATTGCTTGAGAATACTATAAGAGATAGAGCAACAGTTTCCATATTTAATGGTGGTGATTCCGACTTGACTCGGTTGTGATATATACGGTTGGGGCAAATAGGTGAGAGAGTTTTGGCAGAACTTAGCAAATGTCTATGGTAAGAAGTCTAGAATGTGGTTTCGAACGTCAGAGCATACCACAAAAGACATTCTTGACTATGTACATTCACATGTATGGGGCCTTGCATCGGTTATCTCAAAAGGTGGATCTTTAGATTTTGTTTCCTTCATAGATGATTTCTCAAAGAAGGTGTGAATTTACACATTAAAGAAATAGACACATGTATTTAACAAAATCAAGGATATCTATGGTCGAAAGACATATTGGAAAGAAGGTCAAGTTCTTGAGGACTAATAATGGTGGGTAGTATACTTCAGTGAAATATGTGAATTTTATAAGAGCGAACGCATTGTTCATCACTGACCCACTCAGAAGATGCTTCAACATAATGGAGTTGCTGAGCGCATGAATAGGACACTTCTAACGAAGGCCCCATATGATAGGAACATCCTGAATCAAGAATCCATGAGTCTTCAGAGTTGTCACAATTTACTGACAACACATTATCTATTCCACTTACCAAAATTTCTCTTTTAGCTTCTGACAGTCTTTTTTTATATGCCCATTTTTCTTGCAGTAATTGTAATGAATATTACCTTTTCCTGATTAGGATTTGGATATGGACTTGCCCTAACCTTCATGTTCCTTTTCACTTCTCTCATCAAATCTCCCACTAGCCACTAAACCATTTACAAGTGGTTGAGCATTACCCTGTCTATTCCTCAAATCATTTGAGAGAAAAATTGAAATCACATCCTCCATCTCTATGATATATTTTCCCTATAAGAATGTTGAGAGTAGATTCTCATATGAATTAGGCATTAAGGATAATAAAATTATAGCCGCATCTTCATCATTCATTTTGATACCAATATTCAATAATTCACAAAACAATTTGTGAATGCAATTTAGGTGCTCTTGGATATTTGTACCTTCATTCATCTGCTGGGTGTAAAATTTTTGCTTCAAAAACATTCAATTTGTGAGAGACTTCATCATATATAAACTCTCAAGCTTCAACCAAAGACTTGATGTTGAATACTCATTGAGGATATTAAATAACACTTCACTCCATCAGCACAATCGAGTAGTGCTCATAGCCCTAAGATATAAGTCTTCTCAATCCTCATTAGACATAGATTCCAGTTTCTTCGTCTTTCCTTTCAACGCTTTTATGTAGACCTTGCACTAGCAAATCCCGAACATTGATTTATCAAATTCCAAAATTATTTTTGCCATCAAATTTCTCCCCTTGAAACTTTCATTCGAAATCTTTACCACCATACCAATAACTCCAAACCAGGCTCTGGTACAACTCGTTGTGCACAGAAGCTGTAAACCGACAAGTTGATTTTTGGCAAATAAAGTACGAGAAAAGAGAACCGACAATATGGAAGCAACAAGCAAGAAAAATAAAGTAGAAAACAAATAATAGAAAAAACGAACAACATAATTTATATGGTTCATCACAGATGTGACTACAACGATAAAGACAATCGATGTTTTTTTAGAAAATCAAACAAAAAAAAAATACAAGACATGTACCTTAGAGAACTAGAGATATAGAACTCAATCTCCTACCAAACCTTATTCTCTCTACAAAATAACCTAAGAGTTTTCTCTATTTTTCTAACACTTTGCCTCTCAACAAAGCAACCCAATATAAAGAGAAAAACAAGCCCAAAAGAGTACCTACATATGATCCCTACTTTTTCCTTAAGTTTTCTCTCTCCAACTTATACCTAATACATAGACAAAAGAAACTTCCAAAATTGGTATCTGAGGTCAATCTCAACTTTTTCGAACTTCATGAAAAATGTAACTTTGTCCTTATCCATGTGGTCTCAACCTCCATCCCAATCTAAATTAGACTCCAAGATGAGCTCCTAATAATAGTAACTAAATTGAAGTCCCAAAATTAAAAGAAACCAAATATTAAAGAAAAAGAATACCAAACTGCCGATATGCTGACAATGCCAGTTTGAGTACAAAAGTTCATGTTATTCAAGCCAATGTGGAGATTTGTTGATAATTATCGTGAGTCCTTAATTTTAAAGGATTTGTTTTTCTTTTGATTTGGATTTTCTTATTTTTAGATAATTTTTATTATGTAAATTCTTTTGGGTTAGTCCTAGTTGAGTTAGGATAAGCACTAGAGTCACCAGACAAAGATAAAGTTATGTATTCAAAAGAACATAAAAGATTGGAGAGCCTCACGTACCAGTTTATGGGGGTTGCTTTTTCTATTTAAAGTGGCTTTTGTAGAGAGAATGTGTCAAGAAAAAAGAAAAAAGCTTTGGATTATATTATAGAGAGAGAAAATTATAGAGAGAAGAAGGCTTGGTGGGAGATTGAGTTTTATGTCTATGATTCTTTCAAGTAAATGCATTGTAATTTTTTTTATTTGATTTAGTGGAAAAAAAATTGATCATCTTTGCCCATGGATGTAGTCACATCTGTGATGAATCGCATAAATTCTGATGTTCTTTTTTCTATTATTTCTTTTCTACTTAAAATTTCTTGCCTGGTTCTATTTTTTTTGTAATTTAATTGCCAAAATCAACTCATCCGGCTTAGAACTTCCACACACAACAGTTAGGAATTTTTCTTTGCTTTTCCAACAATTCTCGATCAAACCCAAAATCACATAATAACTTAAAAGAAGATTTTGCAAATTAATCCAAAAGATATCAAAATAGAAGACGCATCAAATGAATACAGATAATCAATTATTACAAGGGAGTGAACAAATAGAAAGCACATCTTCCTATTGTACACACAATCCAGAGAGGGGAGAGAAACAGGTCAAAATAAAAATCGGGTTTTCCAAAATGTAAACACACCAATAAAGATCAATATAAACGGCACACCTTCCAACCAGACAGATCAAATAAGAAACCCATCATCCCGACCATAAACAAACTAGAGAACGAGAGAGATTCGATCATGACACCTTTAATCAACATGGATGTGGCACAGCAGAAGTACACAATGAATATAATAAAGTGTAAATAAAAAATCATTTTTGATGATAATTATCGGACCGAATTTTGAAAGAATGAACCAAGCGATTCATATTGCAAACAACTATCATAAGAAGCAACGGAGAGATTATAGAAGAAAGGACCAAAGGAGCAAAACAAATATTGAAATAACTCTTCATTGTCATAAATCAATTAAGTTGAATAACTTCAGAAACTGATCGTTGCTTCCTATCATCATCAAAAGTTCGATCAAATAATCCAAAATTATTAAGAAGCTTAGTTATATGACAACCTCATCAACGACCAAATTTCAAAACCCCACATAAAAGAAGCAGAATTTTTCAATATCAGACAATGCTTTGAAAACCCTAAACACTACAAACCAGACGAGACAGAGAAGGGGAAAAAACGGGAAGAGGGAGAGTATTTTTCAATGTAGAGAGAGGAAGTCTTTTTTGATCGTGGAGAGAGAAAGAGATAAGGAATGGACTCGGGAGAAAACCTAGAGAGAGATTTAGGGTTTCGGATAGAAGCAATTCAGAGACCAGAAAGAAAGATACGCGAGAAAAGTCCATACATAGAATCTTCTAGGGATATTTAGTTGTTTTATTTAAGTTTTTAGTGTGATTTTTCAAAATTTACTATAAATCCAATTTTGTTATTTTATTGATATTTATCAGTAAGAAAATTATTTAACAATGACTAGTAAGGAGCAACGCACGAAACCTTATGTAATCTCATTGGATTGAACAATATAAGAAAATAAAGTCTAATAAATTAGAGATAATTTCATAGATAGATCAAAAATGAAATTATAGTTTTAGTTATTGTTTACAAAACATTTTGACACCAAATTCTAGGCGACCACTCCTCTCTGAA
>NW_006499883.1:2602990-2614917 GCF_000471905.2 Amborella trichopoda | reverse complement strand
ATAGCTTGTAGAATAAAAACAGAAAAATAAACTTCTCCAAAGAATCGGACCTAGAAGCTCGTGTATAGAACAAATATCCGAAAATAAAGTCTAATAAATCGGAGATAATTACATGGATATAGATAAAACATGAATAATGACAAAAAAAAATGCTATTTTTTAATGGTTAAAAAATAAAAAATGCCTACAATTTTTAAGCAAATCATATCCAAACTAAAGTTAGTATGAGGAAGAGGTTAGATCTTCTTGTATGCTGCTACTCGCTTAAATTTGCCTTGAATCTAGCCTTCATCTCTTACGAACTTCTAAAATACATTTGTTTTCCTATTATTATGGGAGCTCATCTTCATGGCATATTTCTTTTCCGAACTTATTTCCCTATTATTATGGGAATTCAAATCATCTTCCGGCATATTTCTTTTCCAATTATTATGGGAACTCAAATAATGTAAAGTCATCATCGCCGCATAATAATGTAGTATAGATATAAATATGGATATTTAACACAACAAGACAAATATATCAGACCATTTTAAACCCAAATCATCTTCCTGATGTAATAACGTACTATGGATATAAATATAGATATGCAATACAAGACAAATATATCAGACCATTTAAAAGGAAACCACTCATGCATATGAAGATGACTATAAGCACAAAAACTCAAATCATCACGACCATAAGCATTAAAACTCAAATCATCTTCCCGGCATGATAATGTACTCAAATTGGGAGTACATAATTTACTTGAGAAAAAGTTCTTTGGAAATGAAGAGATAGATATTAGGTAACTTGGAGTTAGTAGATTTATTTCTTTAAAAAAATATTCATTAAAAAAGAAAAATACGTATCATCCATCTAGAATCCTCTCCTTAGTTCTCTCTATCTATTTTCTGTCAGATAGTTTATCCTTAAAATTGTGTGATTCGGGATGCAATTGAGTACACTCTATCCCTAAAGTAGGGTTCCTTAAAATTGTGATTGGTTATGGGATTATCAATAAAAAATCTATCAATTCCCTACTAATCCTTGAAGATTGATTCTCTCTGTATCTATACATAGGATATTGAAAGTCGGTAATTCTCTCTTCCTTGGTTGATTTTCTCTGTCTAAACTGTGATGGCCTCTCTTTGCTTATCAATGAAGCCTTCCCTGTTCTTGGTTTTCTCTCTCTACCTCGGCCTTCTTTTTTTATCGAAGGCAGCAGCATCAGATGAAAGGGGGCGGTATGTCGCTCTATTCAGCTTTGGCGACTCACTCGCCGATACAGGGAACCTGGTTCGCTTGGGATCGAGCCAGTTCTCAACGATTGCCAATCTTCCCTATGGAGAGACGTTCTTTCAGAAGCCCACTGGCCGGTGCTCCGATGGTCGCCTTATCGTGGACTTTTTCGGTACTTTCGCTCTCCTCTCTCTTCTTTTTCTCTCTCTACAATTCACATGGAAGATCCCTCTCTCATCTTTCTTTCTTGGGTAATTTATACATGCAGCTGAGGCACTGGGGCTACCACTTTTGCCTCCATATCTCTCTAAGGAGGAGGGTGAGCAGGACTTCAAAAAGGGTGTGAACTTTGCAGTTGCAGGAGCAACTGCACTCAAACAATCTTTTTTTTATAGTAAAAATATTACGGGTTTGGCGACCAACAACTCCTTTGGTGTGCAACTCCAATGGTTCCGCGACCTCTTGCCTTCTCTTTGTGAGCCCTCAGGTCTTTATCTTTCTCTCTCTTTTGTTTTTTTAATAATATGATTCTCTCTTTGCACTTCTTCCTGATTCTATTATGCACTTCTTTCTCTCTCATATTTTTCCTCTCTTTCTCGTATTTAAATATTTTTGAATGTGTAGACTGCAAGGAGTACATGAAGAAATCCATGTTTTTGGTTGGGGAAATTGGAGGCAACGATTACAACTATGCATTCTTTCAAGGCCGAAGCATAGATGCCGTCAAGTCTTATGTAGACGATGTAGTTAACTACATTATGGATGCAGTCACCGTAAGTAAAATCAAGACATGCACCATTTTATATACTGTTCCATAGAAAAATAATAATAATGATAATTAGGGTTTGAACCTTTGGCCTATCTCACTAAGTAATTAATGCCAATTATAATTTTTGTTTTATGTTCTTTTTTTATTGTTAAGTTGAATTGTTGGTGTTGTTTTCATCTATTTGTTCTCTCCTTTTTTCTTTTTTTTTCCCTTTGTTTTGTTGTACTTTTTGATAAAAATCGAGAATCGTTAACTATGTCCACATGCCAATTTAGGATTTTAAATTTTCAATAATTCAGCATGTCACCATGGGATAGGTATAACCCTTATTACTTTGATTCATAGATCATTCTAAGAAGAAACGATTTAGTGCTCAAAAAAATGATTGAAATCTATTTCAGCTCTAATTTCTTTGATCATGGATTCACAAAGTATTCATCATAGGTTTTTGTTTATCAACTTTGCCCCTTCCTTTCATGAAGGGGTGATTGTGAAGAAGGCATTGTTTAAAGACTGTTTTGGGCTTTTTTCAAGGCATTGTTTCAAGACTATTTTCGGTTTTTTCAGTGATTAGAAAAGCTTTCTCATTTGATGGACAGAAATTTCAAGGTGAATAAAAATATTTTGAAACTTTTTAGATCGTGAAACCCCTACATCTTTATGACTGATGATGGACATGTACTGTACTATGGATCCAGAGAACTTCCTTTTTTTTTTCTCTTGTTTTTTCTGTTTTTTAAGTATCCTTTTCCCTTTCCTTTTTTATTTTTGTTGAGTAGGATAAAATTAACCTTTTAATTAATGGTTGACGCAGGAGCTAATCCTTAAAGGTGCTGAGACTCTAGTAGTACCCGGGAACTTGCCAATTGGGTGCTCTACCAGTTACTTGACAGCTTTTCAGACATCTGATAAACAACAGTATGATCCACAGACTGGATGCCTCACACACTTGAACGACTTTGCCTGCCATCATAATTCGAAGCTCCAGGATGCAATCAAAGTTATGAGAGAGAGGTTTCCTCATGCAAGAATTATGTATGCTGATTACTACAATTCTGCCATGCGATTCTTCAAAAATCCAGAACTTTTTGGTACTTCCAACTCATCTCTGATAATCATCTCTAGCTTAACTTAAGCTTAGACTCATGTTTTTTAAAATTTGTACAGTTACAGAAATAATTATAGGGAAATCCGATATAATGTTAAGGGTTTTTATGTATCTATAGTTCCCACTTCATATATACATGTTTAATTTTTCAATGGGATTGGATGCAATGAGATTATTTACTTTTGATACAAGAAGATCACAATTATTTAGAAATCTATTAGCTTGGATGTGTCACCAAGTTCGAAAAACATTTCTATTGAGTTTGAGCTTGGTCAATGGAAAAATGTAGCCACTTAATTTCAAGATTAATTGTGATCACCTTGTACAAAAGATAAATGGTCTCGTCGCATGTTTTTCTTTTTTTTTTTCTCTTTAAGGGATATATTAATTATTTTTGGAAAACTAAGTTGTTGTGAGGCCATCTTTAGGCTCTAATAACTATGAACCTCAAAACTTCTCTTCAACTTATCTCATAAGACTATAAACTTGAATCTGAATCCATACTCCAACCATAATCACTAGAATCTGAATCCAAACTCCAACCATAATCGCTAAATTTGAATCTCAATCTCCAACCATAATCGCAAAACATCAGTTATCAAGGCATGGTAATCAGGATGTACTTAATATTTCAAACCTCAATTAAGTGCCCATTTCCATGTGCTGTGATTGCAGGGTTTCCTAAGGAGACATATCTCTCTGCCTGTTGCGGAGTTGGAGGCCAATACAACTATAATTTTGTAAAGACGTGCGGCACTTCGGGGGTTACAGTTTGCAAAGACCCATCAATGTATGTCAACTGGGACGGAATCCATCTTACTGAAACAGCTTACAAATCGATTGCGACCGCTCTGTTGAGCGGTTCATATATGGACCCCATATGGAGCTGAGCCAAGAGCCTAGCCCAACTAGATCAAATCTAACTGAGAAGCCAAATCTTATACATGCAACTCGTAGTTAGTGACGAGTTGTGAAGCTTTATTGGCCTATATAGAGATTCAGGATGATTTTTTAATTTTAGAATTTCTTTTTTTTTTTAAAAAAAAAAACCGGTTTATCTTATTGATGATTAATAAGTGTAGTTGGTCGAGAGTTTTCATTCGGAGAAGAGATTTAGTATGATTCTGTTTTGAAAGAAGATAAAAAGTCCTATTCATTGGGATCAAGATTGGCCCTTTTTGTAGTAAATTATTTATAATGTGAGTTGTGACATGAATTGCTTTATGTGTAATTTTAAGTGTTTTTTCTTTGAAAAATTTCAAAGTCAATCGTGATTATAAGAAAAAAAAAAAAAAAAGACGAAATATAATTACAAAGAAAATTGCTTGGAATTATTTAGGCCTTTTTATGGATCTTGTATTGAATTTCTTTTACCCATGTATCCTTTTGAATATCTATCAATATTTGTCCAGCAAATATCTTTTTGTACTTAGTTCATGAACGCCAGTTGTAATTTCATAAGTTGTAAATACTGATGCAGTCCCATTCAAAATGAGTGTCTCCAACTTTCCCTTTTAAATTTGAAAAGTCAAGATGCTGGGAATAACTTATTTCTTATTAAACCATAAAAGGAAGCATTTGGATTTTACTTCTTGTTCAAAACGGTAGGGCCCGTTTGGATCCTCGATTTTTCAATCCTAGAATTGAGATTTTTGAAAATGTATCTGGTAGAAATAAAAAAAATGCAATTTCACTGTTAGGATTGCCAAGAATATCTTTTTCTTGGAAATACAAATTCTCTCTCCCACTAAATTTTTTTGAGATAGTTTTTCTCTCTAAAATTTCTCTAAAATTTTAATACACTCTCTTTCGGGAACATAAAATTTGAAATAGTTTCTCTATCGAAATTTATTTTAAATAGTTTCTCTCTAAAAATTTTATATACTTTCTCTTTCTAAAATTGATTTAGTTTCTCTTTAAAATTTTGAGATACTTTGTCTCTCTAAAACTTAAAATTTGAGATAGTTTCTCTCTCTAAATAATTTCAGAAAGTTTCTCTTTCTAAACAAATTCAGGTAGTTTCTCTCTCTAAAATATGATATAGTTTCTCTTTTTAAAATTCTAAGGTACTTTCTCTATCTAAAACTTGAAATTTGAGATAGTTTCTTTCTAAAAATTTTAAGATAATTTCTCTCTCTAAGAAATTTTAGGCACTTTTTAATCTAAAATTTGATATAATTATATTCTCCAAAATTTTAGGATGCTTTCTCTCTCTAAAATTTAAATTTTGATATATTTTCTCTCTAAAATTTTTAGGTAGTTTCTCTCTCTAGAATTTGAATATACTTTCTTTCTCTAAACTTAAAATGTGAGATAGCTTTTCTATCTAAACTTTTTCAAATAGTTTTGCTCTCTAAATATTTCAAGTACTTTCTCCATCTAAAATTTGAAATTGTTTCTCTCTCTAAAGTTTTTAGATATTTTCTCTCTCTAAAATTCAAAATTTGAGATAGTTTACCTGTCTAAAAAATTTCTGGTAGTTTCCCTATCTAAAATTTAATATATTTTCTAATCTCGAAAATTTTAATATGCTCGCTCTATCTCTTTCTCTAAAACCTAAAATTTGATATAATTTCTCTCTAAATATTTTGAGATATTTCTCTAAAAAATTTTAACTAGTTCCTCTCTCTAAAATTTGATGTAGTTTTTTTCTCTAAAATTTTAAAATACTTTCTCTCTCTAAAATTTTAAAATACTTTCTCTCTCTAAAATTTAAGATTTGAGATTATTTCTCCTCTAAAATTTTAATATGGTGTCCATAATACTTTGAATTTGATATAGTTTCTCTCTCTAAAAATTTGAGATAATTTCTCTTACTAAAGAAATTGTATATTTTCTCTCTCTAAAAATTTATTATACTTTCTCTCTCTAAAATTTGATATCGTTTCTCTCTGTATAATTTTAATATATTTTCTCTTAAATATTTTTTTTGTTCTTCAGTAGGAAAATGGATCATTTCCATAAAATATCAATTCCACCTATTTTGGTTGAATTGAGATATCCAAAATTTAGATTTAAAATGAGTATTCAGGAATCCCATGAAATCTCAATTCCAATGAAAATGTCAATTCTAGCGAACCAACCACGATTAGTTTAGCTTTTCCAAAAAAAGTGACTCCTATATATCCGACTCCAATGAGCCAAATGGGCCCTTGGAGAAAACAAATGGTTGTCTAGATCTAGTTTGCTACAAGCACTATAGATGTGATACTCATCATGGGGATTCTCTCTCCATTGAAGACTTCAAAAGCGTGACCGCCCCTTTCTCCCCATTATTTTATGTCTCTCTTTCTCACTATTCTATCTATCTCTCTAAGCATGTACTCTCTCTCTCTACCTTAATCAGTCATTTAACCCTGAATATGAGAAAGAGTGATGATATATTGCCTTTAAATACTCAATAGAGACAGAGAGATAAAGTGGATGGCTAAAGAGAGAGATAATGGAGAGGGAGAGAATGATGAAACATTAGGGGAGAAAAGGCTGGCATGATTTTGAAGTTCTATAGGTAATATAAATACCAAACAGTTTAAAACTTAAACGAAGCTACGGATTCATGATATTATCAGCGTCAGATATATTAGGAATACTAGTTTTGGGGTTCTCAGCAATTGCAATCATCAATACTAGTTTTGGGGTTCTCAGCAATTGCAATCATCAAACAAACTGAGAGATTAAGTTATTAGGTGTTTCTGACATCATAAAGATCCTAAATGAAAGAAAATTAGAACATTTGGGGAACTTCCCTCTTGTCCGGGGTGGGAAATGTCGGATCGGGAGGCAATTTTGGAAATAAAATAAACCTGTAGCAAAGGGTGATCTCCACATAATTTCCAAATATTGTGGAGCATTTCATAATAAAAGGGGCCAAATAGGTTCTATACATAATTTTTCTAATTAAAAATTGAATTACTTAGAGAACATGTGAAAGAGTTCAATCCAATATAACGGATTAAATCAGCCATATATCAGCGAGGGGTTTTGTCCAATCAGAACCCAACAGGTAGAATTAGATGGACTAATTTTTAGAAAATAAAAAATAAAAATGATATTTTTAAAATATGAAATATATTACAAAACAATGGTGAATTTTGTTTAATCTATAATTGGTATAACCAATGGATCCGACTAGCCAAAACCAGTAAAGTGTTGTTTGTAATTAATATTTGTAATTAATTTACAGGCGATTTTTTCTTTGGACTCGTTTCGGCCAAGTTACCCATTAGCATTCATAACTCGGTCCCACCGGTCCGGTCAAGCTATGAAAGTTATGAATCAATGAGATACTAGAGGAATAAGGCGTGCTAATATTGAATGGGAGGGAGATCAGGGGGGAAGAGACCTCAAATCAAATATTTGCACTTGTTTTGGTTTTTCTTCTTTAATTTCTTTTGTAATTCCTATATTATCCCAATTTTCAATCCCTTTGATCTTTCTTTAGTCTATAACATGATAAGCTTGGTTGATAGCATACTGGGAAGCATACATGCAGAGAAGGACGTGAAAATTTCAAGCTACTTAATTCTCCTGAGCCCTTAGCCCATGAAGACCACTAAACTTGGGACTATGTTTATTTCAAATTCTATATTTTAGATCTTTAGCCCATGAAGATGTGTGTGCAAGATCATATCTTATAGATTATAAAAAAGGGACATGTTTTTACATGGCTCCAACAACATATAAATTATATACGACCTCACATTTTTGTAGTTCGATTCAAAATCAACAGTTACGATTGTTCATGCCACAATGTCACACTAAACACTATTTTATTTTTCATTTTTTTCTACAAAACATTTTTTAATGAAGTTTTGGGTGTCCCACATAAAATTAGGGTGAACCTGAAAAAACAAAAAACAAATATATCCCATAAAAATGAATGACCAAAATTTCCTGCAATATTCAGGGGTATTCTGGTAAGTTTTCATTACCAAAAATATGGTTTACTGCCCATGTTAGAACTCTGCATGCCTAAACATGAAAAAGGAAAAATATCTCCGTACCTTTTATATTTTGTTTTCATATCTCAATAGATCCAAAGATTTAAAATATATCTCCAAATCCCCTGACTAACTTTACCCACTTTTAACTATTTTTTTAGCCCTAACAAATATAAAAAGATATGATCATTCTTAACCCCTTCTATATATTCCCCCAAATTTATCTCTCTAACGTTCACCCTTTTTGTCTCTCTAACTGGGGAGAGAGAGAGAGTGGAAAAATAGGTAGAGAGAGAATTAGGGAAAAATCATGTGAAGAGAGAGAAATGATGGTCTTTAGAAAATATATATGTTTCTTATATTTGTTTGGGGCAAAAAAAAAAAGGTTTAAAGGAGATAAATTTAGCTTAGGGGGTTAAAAGATATAAAATTTAGAATTTTTATAACTCAAGATATATTTTAAAATCTTGAGTTTTTTGAGATATATAACTTAAAAATGGAGTTACGGAGATATTTCTCCAATAAAAAACTCTGAGCCATATGATCAAGAGCCAACTTGTAACATTGTCACTCAAGCCATCTCAGCCATTTACTAAGATCTTACGGCTGGCTTTTAATGTCACATATAACTATATATATGGGTAGGATTCCATAAAAAGTCATCATTAGAATTATTTTCCAACTATTTGGAGTCGGCCTTTAGGTATACAAATTATTTGAGATCTGCGGTAAAAAAATAAAAAGGAATGTATACAAACTGAAAAACGCGTGGAGCAGTGTAAAAAAATAAAAAGGAATGTATACAAACTGAAAAAAGCGTGGAGCAGTTGTACAGTTCAAAAATGGAGGTCGTACATGAAGAAAAGCAGGAAAACATTCAACACGTCTTCATCTATTCTATTCACACAGTATATATAGACAAGTACTTATCGTCCTCATAAAATAGAGAGAAAATAGTGCACCTATAAACAAGATGGTTGATGCTGCCTCATTGCAGCTCACCAGCCTCCCTCTCACATAAGGCTCTTGTTTTTCTATCCTCATTTCTCTGGACTCCAGTGGTTTCTTCTCCTGCTTCCATGAACTTCTCTTTCTTCCTGATTTTCTCTCTCTTATTCAACCTTTATCTCTCAGAGGCAGTGGCAGCACATAAAAATAACTATGCTGCTCTCTTCAGTTTTGGTGATTCACTTGCTGATACGGGAAACCTCCTTCTCTCTGGAGCAAATATGTTTCCCGGAAAAATAACCGACCTTCCTTATGGGGAGACAACTTTTAAGGAAGCGACTGGTCGGTGCTCCAATGGCCGTCTTATTGTCGACTTCTTTGGTGCTCTCTCTCTCTCCTCTCTATTGTTTGCTTTTCAACAAACAATGCATCTCCCCTCTTTTGTTTTAATGGATTTTGACACTCTTTTATCTTCCATTTTTTTGATTTTTTGTTTCAGCTGAGGCTTTGGGGCTACCACTTTTGCCTCCTTATCTCTCTAAGACACACAGGAAGAAGGACTTCAGAAAGGGTGTTAACTTTGCGGTTGCAGGAGCCACTGCACTCCAAAAATCCTATCTTGACAGGATGGGTATTCTTAATTTTGTGACCAATCAAGACTTCTCCCTTGGAGTGCAGCTCAACTGGTTTGAACAACTCCTGCCCTCTCTTTGTGACCCTTTAGGTGATTTTCTTCTTGATCTTGCTCTGATTGGTGCTCTCTCTCTCTCTCTCTTCTTCTTGGTTTATTTATTTATTTATTTAAGAGAACATCCCTCTCTCTCTCATATTCACACAAAATATATCCGGATGAGACCTCTTGATCCTTCGTTAACTGGAGGTGTTGATTTTGGGGTGCATTTTGGTGGTCCTGCGATCAAACCAAATTATACATTTGGTCCTTTTAAGGTGGCAAAGCACCCAGTTAGTTAGGAGATTGGGATGACCTAGAGATCCTCAAAATCCCCTCTGAAGCTGAATTGGGACCATCCATTCTGATGGAGGTTAGATACGGAAAATTTAGGCAAATGTGAGGTGTCAGTAATGGCATTTCTTGAAAAGGAAGGGGCATGAATAAAAATTTTAACTATGATCAACCCGTGTAAATATACATTAGATCAATTGTTTCATGCTGGCTGGTCCGCATTGTACGATATGCGGTCTAAAGGTATAAAGCATTCATTTTGAGGATAGCTGCAAATAGGTGATCCATTTAAAAACAATTGTAATTAACGATTCAAATATTTTTTTAATATAATTATTATTTTTTATTTTAACTAACGGTCGAATTTTATTTAACTTTTTAGATTCATGATCCCCATATTAAAGATTATATATTCTCTAAAAATTAAGATCAAATTATATTCAAAAAATATATTTATTGCCAGGCCCGTATTTGTATATGTGCAGGTTTGGCTACATGCTAACCACGTCCTATACATTATGGCTTTACTGTAAGCAATTTGGAGAGAGACACACAAGAAAACTGAAGAAGAACCCTTTGTAAAGAGGGAGATCCTAGAAAGTATAGGGCTTTGAGGTGAATGAATACCCTTGGTGAAGATTGAGGTACACCATTGGTGAAGGTGAGGTACTCTGCCAATGAGAATGATGGTAGATTGCTAATTTGACCGTTTCTAAGCCGTATGTCGACCAAAAGATGGATCCCAATAGTCGGAGTAAGATGATTTTGCTCAATGGGAATAAATGGATCATGCAATTAAAGATATGCATAATTTGAACTACTTTTAGATGTTTAATTTTTATAATTAAAGATAAAAATAAACTCTCACGCTGTCTCAAGAGATACCAAAATTGCATCTCACGACAAAGTTTGAGGTGCACCTTAATTGATTGGTTAAGGACTCAAAATCAATATTATCTCATGAAAATAATTATCTACTAATGAATGGATGGTGCTCAAAATCTGAGAATGGAAAACTCCTAGGTAGGTCTTTTGGCAACAGAGAGAGAAAAAGAGGGTAGTAATTTCATGCAACAGTCTATATATATATATATATAAGTATCTATAGTGTAGTGATTTCATTTAACATTCTTATAGTGAATAAAACATGCCTCCAAAAGCCATGTGAGGAGCACTTGTTTGTATCTATTTTTTTAACAAAGACCTAATTCGTTTTGAAAACAATCTATCCAAACTTCTTTTTTAGATCTAATGAACATATATACTGTCCATTTGATAGGATAATTAGATCTGTGGGCCTCATTCTTTTATTCCAATTTTTGTATATGGCCTTAAATTAGATGAATAATTTTGTTAAAAAAATTGATTTTGAGTTGTTAAAGGCCTAATTTTAATGTCCAGCAAATATAGAGCGACTTAAAGTAACGGTTTCCTAGATGCACATTAAATTATTTCCTTTTCACCATTAATTGTTGGAATGAGTAAAATTCGAGTACAATATTTCGGAATACAAATGGCATGAACATGGTTATTTTAGAATAGCAATTTTGTTGTATAAAAAGAAATTTGCTCCTATATCTTAAAATTTAAAATTACGAATATTGCCCCAAACTTTTGTATATTAGGTGCATATCCCTTTGACAATTGTTTTTCTTCTTTTTCTAATTTTACTATATCCCTGAGAATTAAAATCGAATGTCGCTAATTTTTTTCTTTTCTTATTTTTGTTTTAAAGTGATTTTATATATTGAAAATTTAAAGTCACTCTTGATTTTGGATTTTGAATATCTTAAGTTGAGTGGAAATCTCAATTACAATGCAAGTTCAAGTATAAAAGTCCAAAGTCAAGGTGACTCTAGATTTTCAATATCCGAAGTGATTTTGTTGTATTTCCCAAATATGTCGTTAAAAATCATATGAATATAGATATTAAAAATCCAAAGTCATTTGTGAAGTCAGGGGTAAAATTAAAAT
>NW_006499883.1:2588128-2599960 GCF_000471905.2 Amborella trichopoda | reverse complement strand
CCACTATATATATATATATATATATATATATATATATTGTATACAATGAGACCATTTATTTTTAATACAAGGAGGTCACAATTGTTTATAACCATCTGATATGAAATCTGATAGCTTGGGATTGTTGCAAAGTTCGAGAAAATTTCTTTTGAACTTTGAGTTTGATCAATGAAATAACTGCAGCCATCGAATTTCACATCCAATAATCTAGATTAATTGTAACCACCTTATACCAAAAATAAATGGTCTCATTGTATACTTTCCCCCCCACACACACACACACACATATAAATATATATAGATATATATATATGAAAAATCTTAAAAATACCTATAGGTGAAATGCTGAAAAACCTTAGAAAAGCCTATAAGCGAAATTCTACAGTGCTTCGCGACCGCCACGAGCTTGCTATGTCCATGGTGGTTTATTGAACGGATTGATTCCACAATTTTTTGACCATCACGGATCTAGTATGTACCGCAATGGATATGCTAGGCCTTTGGCGATCAAAAAATACACGCAGCCCGATTTTTTCGGACGGTGATGAGCCTATGGGCGATATCACTATTCATTTTCGCCCATAGATATTGCGTAGTGTCTTCTATATATATATATATATATACACACACAAAAAATTCATGGAAAAAGGGTGTTCTAAAGCCTGAGCATCCTGAAATGATCATGTCGACGTTGAAATGTATAGATACAAAGAAATAGAAGGATCTTATATCCCAAAACTAGTACTTCAGTTTGTTAGGACTTTCCATTATCAAATTGGCCATTTATTTCCTTTTAAATTTCATAATTAAGGGCACAAACAAATTTTCAGGTCATCATTAGATTTGGAACGCTAAAGCTGCATCCCCTCGATTTTCGACCCTAAAACTTTTCTTTGATTACTTTTCTTTTGATGACCACACAAACACTGGAACCTTGGTCTCCAAACTCCTACCTTCCATCCTCATTTCTACCTCAAATCATGACTATAGTTCTAAGTTTTGAACCCTTATTAAGAGTTGATTTCATGATGCAGGGTTCACAAATGAGACACCTCTCTCTGCCTGCTGTGGACGTGGTGGCCACTACAACTTCAACTTCATAAATTGGTGCGGCCACTTAGGGGTGCCAGTGTGCAATGACCCATCCTCACATGTGAGCTGGGATGGAATCCATCTCACTGAAGCCGCATACAAATCCATGGTCCAATCGTTGCTTTGTGGTGGTCTCACCTACCCACACATTGAGCTTCCCCCATCTACTTGCCCTAAATGAAAAAGAAGAGATGGAAGAGTATGAGTTATGAGGTTTCTTTTTTGTTAATATGAAGCATGAGGCGGCATGTTACCTTTTTTATTTTTATTTTTATTTTTATTTTTATTTTTTATTTATTTATTTATTTTTTTCTGATTCGAGTGAATTTTCTCAGTTTTAAATAGACATAGAAATAGGATTGTGTTATTGGAATAGTATGAAATTAATATCTTGGTGGAAGGAAAGTGAAGTCGGGTAGTATTGGTTTAGCTTAAACAGTAGAAGCTTATTACAATGCAGTCTGTAATCTATTTATGTATATTGGAAATATTTTATGTAAGGTTGAAGTCTTTAATTGTCAAATAAGGTGTGTTGTGTGTGGAAGATCTAAACTCGATGGGTTGATTTTTGACAAATAAAGTACGATAAATAACACATGAAATACATACACAAGAACACAAATATTTACGTGGTTCACCCTAGAAGGGTTACATCTACGGGTACGGCAAACTGAAATCCACTATACCAATAAAAGTTACATCAAATATTTTGGAACAAACCTCGACAAAAACACAATCAAGCAGACCCTTTTAAACCACTCTCCCTTCCTACTCTTTACTTCTGACAACTATTACCGACAACATCCAATGACGTGAGAGCAATGAGAAACTGAGTTTCTCTCTAACTAGAAAGGAAAACAACCCAACATCTCTATAGGAATTGCTTCTCAACAATAAACCAACCTCTCAATCTTCAAGAGTCTTCAAGAGGCACCATCAATATTTCTCTCCATATGAAACTTTCTTCTCTCTAAAAGGAAACCTTGCATCTTATTGTTTACAGGAAAATCCCTCAGATCCCTAGCACAAATTGATTTTAAAAGTGATAAAGACTGGGGAAAATCAAATTTTGATATGAGGTTAGATCTATTAAAAAATGAATAGATCCGCTCTCATATCAGTGGTAAAGCCAGCATCGATCCAAAACGCACGAAAGATTGAATAACAAAAAGAATAAAATAATAAATCTAACAAAGTAAATGAAAACTAAGAGAAAAACAGATGATGAGGAAAATACCTAGCCATGCCAGATGGCCTGAGGCACCCAAGGCTTCGAAACCTCGACCGTATCAGAACCACAGTCGTGTACGTGTGTCCTATGTTGTTCTCTCTTCAAACTTGACCAAACCTTGGCTTGGTTGAACTAGAGTTTTACTAATCTAAGCTAGAAATTGGTTTCAGAGGAGAGGGGGCTAGGATTAAGGTTGCTTCTCTAGATCTAGGTTTTCTCACGATTTTCTTCTTGGGCTCTCTCTATCTGTCAGATTTCTTAGCCTACCGGTGCATAAAGTCCAACATTAAATGTGTCACAAAATGTGCTTATATAAAGGCTCAAATCGTGCCAAAATGGATATATATCAATTTTAAGCAGATTTACAAGCCAAATTTCTAATTTGGGGGTCAAAGGGAGCCTAAATCTGACCAAAATTCGCAGTTTTTTACTTTGAGGTGAGTCACGTATTTTTGTGATATTGTCTACCAAAAATCAAGTAAAAATAAGCTATTTTGCTATTTTTACATGATTTATTACTAAAATAGTGGTTCTACAAGATTCTGGATCACAGGATAGGAATCATGAACTATGATGGTCTTTGGCCCGGGGGATTACTGGGATAGTGTAATCCTAAGGATGTCTATAGTTTAGAAATCCAATGAATTTACCAGATTTCAAAATGGACTGTCTACAATTGCCCCTTTTTGGCTCGCCCTATGCTTCGAGGGACAGGTGGGTATCAAAAAAGTAGTCACTACTGACATTTTAATTTATCTGAAGTCACATGATCATAGGGAACGCCAATTTTCCCTCCCAGACAATGTTGTCCTCGCTCACCCACCGAGGGTATTTTCACCCTAGGGTTTTCGGTGTGAGATGTTCCGGTGATTTACACAAGCTTGGACTCGAGTTGGATTTTCTGGCCATGTCACTAAACTTTGGAGGTTTTCACTTTTAAATTCTTGAACTTGATATTTCCTTTGATATCTTTAGGGTTTCATAAGGTCGTCTATAGGTTTTACTTGTTTTAGATAATGTTTGCTTGATCAATTCTGAAGAGAGAGATGAGGCGGTAACGTGGTAACCATCATATACGGGTGTCCAAGGTCCTTCGTTTTAAAAGATATTTTATAAATTTTAAAAATAGGGAGAGATTTGAAATAGAACTTATAACTTGGACAAATCATGATTTGAACAAAGAAATTAAAGTTTTTTAAAACACAAACATATAGAAATTTTTTGAAAAGAGGTAGATATTTTGCTTAGCAGTTTTAACTCTTGCAACCATAGAGCCCTCTAAGCAGTTTAACATCATATAACGATAGACGGATACACCGACCCTTTACATCATACGGGGCTAGACGGATACACCCGACTTTTTATGTCATACGGGGCTAGACATTTTCTCAATACACTCAAATTTTAAAGTCATAAGGGCTTAGATGTATACACAAGACCTTTTACGTCATAAGGGCTTAGACGTTTTTTAAATACACCCAACCTTTAACATCATACGGGATTAGACGGATACACCCGACCTTTTATGTCATATGGGGTTAGACATTTTGAACTAAAATGTGGTTGGCAATTTAGACGCATGCCACCAAGGAGCAAATTTCTTTATTTTTTACCTTTTTCTTTTTTGGAAATGAAAGGTGTTTCTTTTGAAATTGGCTGGCACTTTAGGCTCGTGCCACCAAGGAGCATCTGATGGGCTGTCTGAGACTAATTTATTTCATAATCATTTGAAAACAGTTAATTTCATAAATAAAATATATGAAGATAGATGATTTTGGATCTTGGAATACCCTGGAACTCGAGCAAGGGAATTTTTGTCCAAACAAATTTGGACGACACGTCTTGTGTCATCTAAACCGGGCGTACGAATCTAGGCAACACACCCTGTGTCTCTCAAGCCACCGACCATCGAATCTCCAATTTTTTATTTTGGAAGGTATTGGGGTTGCCTAATCCTCCTGGATCTTGAATTTCGAACCTACAAGTTGGTTTTTTGGATAGGATTTCTCATATCCTCCATCTTCATTTTCTCCCTTCTTCTTTTCATCATCATCTTCTTCCTTCTTATTCTTCTACCTGGTTTTTCATGGCTCCTAAGAAGAATACTAACCTTTCTAAGGGTAAGGGAAAGAGTGCAGATCAAGCTGATGATAGGAGAGAGGGAGAGGGTATCCCTCCTTTATCTAAGGTTAAACATTTTCTTGAGGGTCTACCTTTCCATATTTTGCAAATCCTAAGAACGAGTGATGCTCGTCAGCAAGTTTAGGGTTATCCTATTATCATCCATTGGTTCAGGGTTTGGTTCCTCTCTGCTCAGCAATGGCCTGAGCTTATGGCCTTTCTGGCCTCAATTTCAATTGTGGGTATCGTGATAATGGCATTTTGCTATGTGAATTTTCCCCTCCTTGAGGCCCTTGCCGAGAGATTCAACTTTCAGATCAATACCTTCTTCCTCCCTATAGTTGAGACGACTCGTACTTTGGAGGAGGCTACTAGGATATCTGGCTTGAATATGTCTGGTATTACGATGATAGACGATCATTCCTTCTTAGGTGCATGATTGTTGAGGGCTACCAACTCTTCTCATGGTGGTTGGGTTGACATGGAATCATTGGTCCTTAATCGAGAGTGATGTCGTGCCGTCGAAAAAATCTGCATCTTTCTCTTTGTGCTTTTGGGGTAGGTCCTATTACCGAGTGGTCGGAAGATCGTTCGTAGTTCTCTCATCCATGTAGCCCATGCATTCTAAGAAAAAGCAGGTTACACCATTATTTCCATCGTGTTAGCGGGCATATACCGGGGTCATCACAATCAAGTTACCCAAGGCGACTGATTTATCAAGTACAGTGTCCTGATCTTGCAGTTGTGTTCCCGAACTCAATCTTTTACTTTGTTTTTGCTTCTAAAATTCAGTCAAGCGACACTAGTAGTGACGCCAAGGACGGTCTAGGCGACACTAGTAGTGTCGCCTGGGTCATCTTGCCTCGGATGATTCCGAAGTCCTGAATTTTAGTTCCTGACATTTTGGGGTGTTTTAGCTCCTGCTTTCCACATATTTGGGCCTATGAGTACATCACAGTTGTCCGTCTTCCTTGATCCATGATAGTTGTATCTGCTGCTCTGGTATATATCAGTGATACCACCTAGCCTCGCGATATCAATCATTATCACAGAATATTTGACGATGAGTTGTCGTTTGATTGGGTAATCGGGGGTGTGGAGAATGTGCCCCTGTTTCTACTGCCTATGAGGTATTCGTGTCTCCTCTTGGCAAGCCAGTACTTCACAGAGGGCTATTTCCCTCAAAGGGCTCCTAGAGAGGCAATTGATCATCACCCTCTCTTTCCACTTCAACAACACTCTTCCAACCTTCTAGTTAAAGCAGGATTATCGTGGAAAGAGAAGAAACCTTCTTCTGACGAAGGGCCGATCAACCAAGACAAACCCAATACCACTTCCAACTATGATTCCTGGTAGGAACGTGCATGTCCTCTTCCACTATGCTCTAGGGCTCCGAGACTTCGTGGTGAATCTTTTGCCCCTACTCAAAAATTTGTGCCTTCATTAGATGACGATGCATCTTCTTCAAATAAGCGAGTCAAATCCAATGATGTTGTGTCCGACATCAGCTTGAAAGAAGCTGAAGTTGAATTGGCTCGATGGTTGGCCATTGTGGCGGACCTCAAGGAGCAGGATGTTGATCCCAAGTCAAAGACTGAGTAGTCGTAGTATCTTTTTTTTTTGGTTTGAATAAGTTGATCTCATGTTCACCGTTCTTTTTCAGTAGTTTTATTTCCTTTGAAGTTTGTTAGAACAGTAGAAATTTCGGTCTCAAGGCCAGATTTGATTGCGTGAGTGCATGTAATAAACCAATTTTCAATGGATGAATAAGATCGGTATTTTGAGATATCCAAATTTTTATATTCGGTTTTGATTGAACCTCTAGAACTCTAGAGGCCTCCCTGTTTTAAAATTTTAAAGTTTTTTTTTTGGGCCGCACAGGCTGCGTCGCCTGAGCAACACGAGTAGGGTCTCCTATTTATTTATTTATTTATTTATTTATTTATTTATTTATTTATTTATTTTTATTTTTTATTTTTTATTTTTTATTTTTTATTTTTTATTTTTTATTTTTTATTTTTATTTTTTATTTTTTATTTTTTAATTTTTTTTGCAAGGATTGTTGTTGCTCTTGCCCCCATTATGGGATGTTTTGCTTTTGTTCTTGTCCTTGTTATGGGGTGTTTTGCTTTTGTTCCTGCCCTTGTTGTGGGATATTTTGTTGTTAATTTTGTCATGATGCTCTAATGTTTAATGGCTCCTCCCCTTCTTTTTCTTACTTTTGTCACTTCTTTTGCAAGGGTTATACGTGGGCTGTAGACCCCACTTATTTGTCATCCGTAAGTGGGCAGAGTTATTGACTCCTGGGCAGAGACAAGTTCTCGCCAGGATAGGTTTGTGGGATGTCTGTAGGATCAAGCCTTTTACCTTTGATCGTGCCCCTACCCTCGAGGACGCCACCAGGATTTTTTGAGTTGGAGTGAGGGTGAACTTTTCTTAAGTATTTCCCCCGAGGCACCCACTAGTTATGCCTCTGCATGTAAGGAGTTGCTTGGTATTCCTTATGAGAAGATCTAGGGTAAGCATGAGTCAGAAATCCATCTTGGAAAGCTGAGGTGGGAAGTCACATGTGTCCCCTATCTTGTGGAAAAGAAGACAGGTGGTCGAGCTACTCATATTTCGATTTCCACAGCTAGCAGACCACCCCATAGAGGGAAGGCCCCTAAGGTGGAGGGCAAAGGTTCGAGGGATCCAGGAGTGAGCTTATTTGTTCAGGGTGAGTCGTGTGACTAGAGCAGCTATTCGGGCTAGGACGGAGTCAAGAGAGTCGGGTGCCTGTCGTCGGGGGATCCAGAGGGGATTGAGCGTGGCGCTCTTGAGCTTGGAGATGTAGATGTGGATGGGAGTGCATTTTCGGATGAGGATACAAAATCTCCTCCAGTGCCACTTCCTAATGAGGAGAGGCGAGAGGAAGAGAGGTAGAGGATTCGAGATTCTTATGAGCAGGTAATGATCAAGGATGAGCTGGAGGAATTCGACAAGAAGTGGATTTGACCATTGAACATGAGTAACTTTCGAACGGTGAGAAACGTTCTTTGCAGGCTTTTCCTTGCGTATCTGTTCGGGGAATTTTGTTTCCCGATCGGACAAAGGATCAAGCTCATCTCTCAGTGGTTTGGGGGACACGACAACTAGATTATTTGGAGCGAGTAGCCTAGGGTCTGGCGATTGTGGGTTGGTTACATCATCACCTTTGTAGTGCTACCATGGGAGCCCCCTATTTGGGGGCTTATTTGATTCTTCTCTAGGTTTGGGCATGGGAGCATATCACTATTCCTCGCCCTCTTCCTGGCCAACTAGCACCGCCATTTCCGACTATTCGTCGCTGGTCATATGAAGTCTAGGAGACTAAGGAGGTCTTTTTGAGGTTATATTACTCACTATTCTTGGACACCCATGCCACAGGAGAGGTGAGTCACGAGTCTCTCTCTCTTCTTGTTTTTTAATAAGAGTCTGCTATTGAGGTGACTTATATCCTTTTATTTTCCATATTGGTTGGACTCTTATGAGAGTTGACCCTGTCTCGGGTGCTTAAGCGACTTCCTCCCAGACCTTCAGGATGACCACTCATCTGATTTGCACGTTCCTGGTGATGCCATATTTTCCTGGTCGAGTTTGTCGTCAATTTGGCTTGCCTCAGTCATTCTTTGAGATTACCCTGCCCTGGACCCCTGTGACGGTTAGCACTGCTGATGAGGGTGCCTATACGAGAGAGATGACTCCATGGATGGATACTCGAGTTATTGGTGAGGAGGAGGAGGAGGGTATTTCCTTGCCTTTGTATGAGGAGAGATTCATGGTTGTTTTGAGGGACAAAGTCACCCTAATAGATCATGGTGAGGAGAAGATGCAACAACTGAGGACTGCATGTCTTGGTGAGGGTCAGACTTATGGTGAGGAAGTCGTTTCTCGTCGTGCCGAGTATGATTTGGTGGCAAAAGAGAGAGATTTGATCACCGAGGATCTCGAGAGTCTTTGCCAGGACTTTGAGGGGATGAGAGAGGCAAGGGACATGGCGATGGAGGAGTGTGATTATATGAGGGATGAACTGGAGAGGGCCAAGATTGAGCACGACACTCTGATGGCGGACTTGGACAAGTTCGGGCCAAGCTGGAGAGAGCGTGATTGGTATCATCTTCTTCTGTTGTTGTTCCTACCCTTCTTGGACCATCTCCCTTCCTCATTGGAGATTTTAAGATACGTTTGGCCAATAAGGATGCGACTCTAGATCGCTACCGATTGGAGAGGGTATGCTTCACTTTTGTCTTTATATTATTTGGCGGTTTGCCCTTTTTTGTCTCTTTTTTATCTTTTTTTTTTTGGTTGTGACCTCTTTCCTTTTGTGTTTTTTGTTTAACAGAACACAGCCAAAGATCAATGTCATGCGCTTCTGGAGGATGTGAAAGGTCTTATAGAAAAATATGACAAGTTGTCAGGACTTCTACTAGCTACAGGTGGTATCGCTTCTCTAGCAGAAGCGAATCCTTATGTGTGGGTGCCGACACCATCTTCTACTCGTAGTTAGTCACAGTCTCAAGCATTTACTTAGATGGCAGGGGGTCCGAGGCAAGTATATATATTGCTCTCTCTCTTCTTGTTTATCTTATCTGCTCTCACTCGCTTTCCTTTTTTTGAATTTATGGTAGGCTTTGATTTTCGCTCTTTTATCTAAGAATGATGTGCGAAATATTATGTGTGCAATTGATTCATCGAGATTTGAGGGACACTTATTTGCACAAACTTTCGGGCTGAATTTTGACAAACTCAAGCCCCAAGTAGGGCCTTTGTCCCAAAATTTCAGTTATCGGACCATCATGCACACATATGGTGGTGGGTTAGCCTCTTTTGGCCTCATGGGATCTAGCCAAGAGAGAATGCTCTCAATCTAGCCAATGTCGTCATTGGCGAGGTCTACCCATCTCCGATATGTGGCAGTTGGCAATTATACTCATACAATCATGAAGTGTGCCTGGCTAGTTTCAAGTCTTCATAACAGGCATAGGAAGTTGGCTTCAAGAGCGAGGCCAGATCGACTAATAATTTTAACCTCTCGTAGTGATGGAGGAAATCCTTTCCTGGTTTAGAAAGGGAATTTTTTAAAAGTCCTTTTGAAAGGTATTTTCAAAGAAGGATGCACTTGTAGCCCCTTTGGTGGAGATTTTCTTTATTTCCTTTTTATTCATTTATTTAAAGATGAAATGGATTTCCTTGTGAGATCGTGGGGACCCACGAAACCTGAAGTTTCCTTTGGTCTTTGGAACTCATATCATGTGTTTCGCAGAAACATGAACAATTCTTTGGGTTATTGTTGGGCTTCCTTCTTAGAGAGGTCTCGACATTCTTCTCAAGATTTATTGAAGTCTTGGGTCTCCAATTCATGTTGCCTTCCCATATCTACCCGAAGTTGGTCTTGTTGGGAGCCTAAAAGGATTAGGGGGAGTCTTATCCTCAAGGTTTGCTTATGCAGTATTATTGTGGCTTGCAAGCACTT
Source organism: Amborella trichopoda (assembly GCF_000471905.2). The sequence goes on along the minus strand of NW_006499883.1, from coordinate 2,590,025 downwards.
ATTTTGTACTTGAGTTTGGACTAGGGCCTCATTTTTGGAGGATTTTCTTTCAATTTTTTTGCCTTGATGCATCTTTCGGGTTTTCACCACATCCTTTATTTTCATTTTCTTTTATTTTATTTTTTTTTTTAAACCCGTTACGGATAGTATTTTTTGAGATACATTACATTAATGGGGTCATGAAGTTCATACCGCTTCTGATTTTTTATTTTGTAGGAATTACTTACATGCACTCGGGTTACCACGAATGGCACCTCCCAATTAGGTTTGAATTTGCCTAATGGGTGTCGATTTGCAGGAGCATGAAAGATCTTCTTGAGTACCATGTCTCCTTCTCTAAATTGTCGGGGAACAACTTTTCTTTGGTATGCCCTTTCGATTCTACAATGGTAAACTATGATATTTTGTATTACTCATAGTCGTTTTTTCATCTAAAGTATCGAGGCAGCGATTTGTACTTTGATCTTTTGTTCCTCATCTAAATCATTATGAATGAGCCCTCGGAGATACGGTATCTCAACTTCAATGGGTAATAACAAGGTTAATAGCCCATCCAATACCCAGACGTTTTTAGCGTATAGAGTTTTTGACTTTCAAGGCTCGAAATAAGGGTCGTTGAAACAAAACAAAAAAAAGTTAAATTTTTAGGGATGGACCACTGATTTTAAAAGCCTCGGGTTGGCACATAATCACTCGATATGACCCAGGAATCGGTCACCCCGTACTGCTTCTATCAATATATAGGAAATCAGCTAGGTCTAAAAGAGGACCGATGATTGCTACAGTAAAAATGTCATTTTGCTACAATTAAAATTTCAATTCACCGATCTTGATAAGTTCTTGATCGGTTCACTGTTTTTATATGTGTTTTTTTGCTGGTTCACTATTTTTTCCTACAATAAAAAGGCGATCCGGACCGCCAATTCACCGATCCAGACTGATTTTTGAGATGCCCGATCCTAATCACCGATTTGTTTTTTAAACTAGTGGGATGAACATAAACTATGAAATTTCAAGGGGAATATTGAATAATAGGAAAATTCAGGGATATGTGTGTAAAGTTTTCTAGATTTTATTGTTCTTGCATTTTTATTTATTTTTCGAATTAGTACATTTTAGGTTATGAAATGACTGTGTGGCCCTCAGACAAAAGTTAAATTCTCGATGTTCGGACCTTTCAATAATTTATCAAAATATGCAACAAATTCATCGTTTTTTACATATCAACTTAATTTGATTTTTAGATTTTTTAACTTTCTTTTTTTAAAATGCTTTCTAACTCGGGTAAGCTCTAATTAATCAAATCTGTTTGAGTCGGCTGGTTCATCGGGTCAACTATAACCTAGTGGGGATGTGTTCGGCCACCCGATCTAATTTTTTAAGGAAAATTATTGTTAATATACCTTAATTTAAGAAAATCGCAAAAAAACCTCCAACTTTCCAAAACCTCGTCTACACATTTTTTCTCAATTTTTTGGACGAAAATACCTTTTACGGTAATCTTTCTACCGTAATGCATTGCGACCATTACGATAATTTAAACACTGTTGTAAATAGAGATAGAATTATGGTGCTTTTAATACCGTAATAACATAAACATCTATTATGGTACTTTAATTACCGTAATAACATAGAGTATTACCGTAATACTTTAAGGTCGTATTACGGTAATTTAAGTACCGTAATATTACCCAACTCCACACAAAAGATTTTTTTACTCTCTCGAGCCTACTATTTATTTACTCCCTCGACAAAAATCTACGCTAGCTGCAATTTTTCAAATCTCAAATTTTTAGGATATAATATCTACTTAATTTTTATGTGGTTCTCAAAATTTTAGAACCAAAACACACTTAAATAGGTGTTTTTGAGCAAGGGAGTAGATCCACATCGTGCT
>NW_006499883.1:2570955-2582093 GCF_000471905.2 Amborella trichopoda | reverse complement strand
CCGAACGACCCATATCGAATCTGGATCAATCTGACGATCACAAATGTCTGATAGTGTTTTATTTTTTTTCTACAAATTAGAATGATCTGAAATTTAAAGCGTGTATTCATCAAAAATAGGTGAATCTACGAAAAATATCAAAATAATATTTTACATGAAATAAATTGCCCAAAATACCCAAAAAAGTTTCAAAGTTATTTTGGTTAATTTAGTTTCTACATATTATTTTTTATATATTTTTATTAGGTGCGCCTCACTAAGATGTATACACACTCCAAATTTTAGATCATTCCAATTTGTAAAAAAATAACTAAAATTAAAACACTCTCAAATAACTATGACCATTAGATCAACCTAGATTCGATCTAAACCATTGATCGTTTACTGTAGTGGTATCCATATAGGCATACAAAAACGTTTTCCATATATATATAATATCCCTCGCCACAACTTTCGCAAAACAACCCAAGCAGAATTCATATTGAGAGGGAAAATTTCTAAAATATGATGAAGACAAAAATGTACCATAACTTTTTAACTACTCTTGCTTTTCCTTTCTGTTTTCCCAACTTAGCCTAAAAGAGAGAGAGACTGGTACTGGAGCATAGAGTGTCTTTTCCATTTAAATTAGAGATGAATGCAAAATTTAAATGATATCCTTATTTTATTTTTCCATTTAAATTAGAAATGAATGCAAAATTTAAATGATATCCTTATTTTATTTTTCCATTTAAATTAGAGATGAATGCAAAATTTAAATGATATCCTTAATTTATTTGTTACGCCACTCCAAATACTTGATTTCTCTTCATAATACTCGATTTCTCTTCATAATACTCTGCCCTACCAGCCACCGTTTACAACTTCAACAGCCATTGGCGTCGAACTTTTATTTTAATGTTAGCATGGGAGCTGGAGAGATAGAACTTTAGACATCACGATGCGGCACTCACCATCCTGACCATCTTTGCCTAGAGCCCATTCTCGATATCATCCCATGTTCCCTTATTCATGAATAAACTCAGATGGTGGATAGCTTGTATAAGCACCCCAAGAAATACTCACAGTGCGTAAAGTAGATTTTCAATTCTCAAAATAACTTTCCTGTCAAACGATATGCAGAGTTGTTCCACCAAGAACATTGGTTTTGAGTACTAGAAAGTGTGGATCATCACAATACATAAAGGGTGGGGTTCAGGTGCATATTGAAGTGAGTTCATTCTTCCAAGTCCATCTGAGAGTAGGATTTTAGCCCCCAAATTTTAAAGATCCTATCTCAATTACAGTAGTTATGTATCTCAAGAAACGAATAATATGAATTTGAATCTTAAAAATGGCCTGTCTTATACTTTTTTTTTTTTGTAGAATTGTTCATTGCAATTCATAAAAATCATTACTATAGTATTTTTGGAGCTCCAAATTCATATATGTAAAAGTGGAATTAGATTTGCAGTATCTAAGAAATATCCGGATCCTAAACACCTTGAAAATCTAGGACGGATATATGTGTCGGATTCTAGAAACCTTGGGAACGAAGATAGACATATGAGAAAGCCAACTCGCCAAAAAAATTTCTCCTACCAAAGTATGCTTAGGCAAGTGTTCCTTGAACAATTCCAAAAGTTCAAATAAAGACATAAAATGTACATTAAATTAATTTTTTGAGCATCCACTTTTTTCCTTTATAAAGCTCCGAGAGCATCCATTTTTTTCCTTTGAAATGTATTTTGTAGACATTCAACTCCCTAATATTGTTCATAGCATACCCTTAAATCCAATTATTGTTTTTCTTACTTCAACGAACTCATGTCAACAGTCCTCATCAAAACCCTGCAACTGCTGATCTTATGTCACTCCTTGCTCTTAGACGTAGCACTCGTGTCTTTATACCACCTACCCGACTTGTTGACCATGAAACTATTTTACCTTAGCAGCAAGCCTTTCTTGCTTTTGTTTGTTCTTATTCTGAACCCCAAACTTACAAAAAAGCTGCAAGTAAACTTCAATGGCAACAGACGATGATGGATGAGTTAACTGCTCTTGATCGATGCATGCTTAGGAACTAGCACCTCTTCCAAAAGGTGAGACTGTTGTTCAATGTCAATCAAAACAAACGCAGATGACAGCCTTAAACGGTACAACACTCACCTTGTGGAAAAATGTTACAATCAACAATATAGAATCGACATAGTATAAACTTTTGCTCCAGTAGCCCATATGACTACTTTTCGGACACTCATTTCAATAGCATCCATTCAGCAATGGCTCTTCTATCATTTTGATGTTAAAAATGTTTTTCTCAATGGTAATCTTGCTAAAGAAGTATATATGAAGTTACCTCATAGGGTTATTGATTCATAAAAGAGGGTGTGTAAACTTCAACGAACCCTCTATAGCCTCAAACAAGCACCCCGTGCTTAGTTTGAGCAATTCCGCAGTGAATTTCTATCGGTTGGTTTCAACAGAGTCATCATGATCCGGCCCCATTTGTGTCTAAAACTTGTGAACGATGAGTTCTCTTGTTACTACACGTGGAAGACATCATCATCTCTAGTAATGATATGGATACAATTCATAAAATCAAATAGAAGCTTAATCAAACTTTCGAAATGAAATATTTGAGGTTCTTGCGCTATTTTCTTGGATTAGAGGTTGAATATTCCCCTCATGGGTATCTGCTTTCACATCTAAAATATGCCTAAAAAATTGTTTCCCAAGTTGGACTAAAAGGTGATACAAAGAGAGTTAATACCCCTATTCAATTGAATGCTAAATTTTGGGCTACACATGGTAAACCTCTTCCTGATATAACGTTTTCCAGGCAAATGTTTGGCAAACTGATATATCTAACAATCTCACATCTAGATATTGCTTATGCAATTCTTATTGTTGTTATATGGTATTTTTTTTATTTGACTTAGCCCCAAGTAAAAATAACCCCAAAATTTATAGGATGATGGCTTGGGGTACATTAAGGATCCTGATCAAATTTCAGCCCTATTTGACAAGTTTAAGTTATGTCTGATCGAGATCCGATTCGAAAATTTAGCTCCGATTGCTTTGAAAAATACCTCATAACTAGAGCCCTAATTTTTACATCTCAAATGAGCACCAGACCACCACCATTGAATTCAAAATGTTTCAAAACCCCTGTATAGGAATTTTCAGCCATTTCTGTCACTTCTAGACCCCGTATGCCCAACTTACACAAAAATGACAGGTTTTACACTATTCTGGTGAGCCTGTAGGGAACCAGTTTCCATTTATGGAAACTGCTACTTTTGAGCATGGGATTGATTTTTGAATGAACATATCTCCTTAGACCCGATCAAGCCCAAATTCCAATGCAAGGTTCGTCTCAGTGACGCGCACAATTTGATATAAATCCACCCCCTAAATGATGAGCAGGTGAAGAGAATTCGTAGAGAGAAGTTTGGCTTGAAATTGAATGGTCTAAAAGGAGAAAATGGCATTAGATCAAGTGGGCATATTTTGAGATCCCGATATTGGATCGTCATGAAAATAGATGTGTTGCGATCGTGGGATGAAGATGAAAAATATGAGGTAAAATTCAAGCGAGATGAAGGGTCGGATTGAGAACAATTTAAACATGAAAATAGCACATTTTTCGGTCACCGGAATCCCATTTTTCAGTGGCCGAAATCTCATTTTCCGACGACTTTCTAAATTAGTAACAAGTTCAAATGACCATCAATTTTGATGAAATGACCGTGATGCGATTCTATCCAAGTCGTGATGAAATAATTTGCCAAAAACATGACATAATGGTCTACATGAAGAATCAAAAGTTTCCATGTTCTTGAAAGTGGCAAATATTTTTATTGCCATAAAAAAATACGATTTCGGTATCGAAATGGATATCAAAACGACAAAAATAATTCGAGTGTCATTTATACGGCAACGGATTATTCAGATGGCCATTAAAAAGCCCCCAAATTGCCCCTAGATGGTGTCCACGGCTTAGGCCTTCTTCAAAAGGGACCAATTAGTCATTTCTTCAATTGTGGGAAGGAGTATTTTGGTCCCTTTTCACTAACACGAAATTACATTTTAATTCAAGAAAAATGGTATTTTTAGCAAATTTAGTCCACTTTTGAGCTTCCACCCATGTTTTCGTGGATGCCTATAAATAAAGGTAACTCATCGTATAATGGGGCTTTCCTACCGAACCCGGGTCACCGACCCGAGACCCATTCGGACTTGCAGAAAACCCAGGTCTACCAATTGTTAGTCAATTTTTAAGTGCTCTTTATTCGGTTCATCTCATTGCTATCTTGTATATCATTCGTTATATCAGGGATATCCTTCACCAGGCTTCATTTTTCTCATCCTCTTCCTCACTTGAGCTCCAACCTATACAAACTCTGATTTTGTAGGGAATCCATGTGACTGAAAATTTACCACTAGGTTCTGCATTTTTCTAGGAGACTCTCTTAAATCTTGGAAAAGTAAGAAACAAAAACACATTTCTTAATCTACCTCAAAAGCTGAATACAGGGCTATAGAATAAACTACCACTGAGATGTTTGGCTACGTTGGTTGCTTGCAGACATGGGTGTCACTCTTACTACTTCTACTCCACTTTGTGTTTAACAACAAGAGTGCTATTTATATTTGAAAAATTTTGGAGTTTCATAAATGTACCAAACATATTGAAGTTGATTGCCAATATATTTAACAAAAATATTTGACAGGCACAATTTCTCTGCCCTATGCCCCTTTTGCTGCTCAACTCGCGGACTTCTTTACAAAATCTCATTCTCTGCATCACTTCACGCGCTTTGTTTCCAAACTTTCCATCATTTATTTCAAATCATCTCAAGTTTGAGAGAGAGTGTGAGCATATATAACAACCTACACTCTTCATCAATATATATAACAACCTGCACCCTTCATCTTAATCGAATAATGCATTGAAATAATGTACAGTTCTATACTAAAAGTATATAGAAACCATATCTCAAAAATTTAGTAACTACTAATTTATATTGCAGTTACATGCAATTCTTACTGTATAAATCCACCGTTGTAACATCAATTTTATATATCAAGAGAAATACTATTTTCAAACAAGTATCTTGGTGCAAAGATCATGTTGGCCCTTCGAATGATTTAAAGATGGATCTATTCATTTGAATAGATCAACCCCTAGATCATAATTTGAATGATCCCACGACTTCTCTATCATCTTTTTAATAAACGAGTTTATAGTGTCAGATCAAGGGATTTTCATTTGAAAATCTTTCAAATTTGCATTGAAAATCATTAAGTTGGATTTATCCAAAACTTAACATAGTATATATATATTATAAAGAACTATTTTTGGACTCGACTCATACCAAAGGCCAGGTCCTAGTCCGACGCTACTAGGGTAGGTCAGAGCGCACCGCCGGAGAAATGACATTGTAAGATTAAAAATAGTAAAAACATAAAACAAATATAAAAAAGAGGGAGGGGGACTTTGACCGCATGCTCATGAGAAATGAGAAAGCACCCTGCACCCATGGCAAAAGGGAGAGGGGTCGTTGGCCACGTCTCTTCCTTTTTGTCCCCCTTATGGATCTCTCCACGCCCACTATTTGATTTCTCTCTCTCTCTCACCTCTCTTTTATCCATCTCTACGATCTCTCTCTCCCTCTTATTTCTTTCATATCTGTTTCTCACACCTCTTTCCACTGAAATCTCTCTTCCTAATAGAGAAATGACAAACGGGGCAGACTTTTATCACCTTTTAGAGAGCGAAAGAGAGAGGTAGAAAAAGAGTGAAATAGAGGGAGAAAGATAAAAAGAGGAGGGGGAGAGAGAGAAGAATGGAAAAGGAGAGCAGAAATCACAGACAGCGTACATGATTGAGCCGAGAAAAGGGAGTGCCCCTGTTAAAGAGAGAAGAAAGTGGGTGAGCCCCTAGATTTTAAAGAGAGATAAAATAAGTGGGGTGGTGCCCCATTTATTCTGTAGATTAGTTGTAGTACTCAGTGAAACGCACAAAGTTAAGGCCCAGACTGAGTAGACTCGGCAGAGATTCAAAGCACGTTTCACCTCTAGTGTGTAAGAGTGCGGAAGACAGTCTAACGTAAATCTCAACATCCACAGTCATATTATACGCTACAAATTTAAAAGGTGTATGGTTTATTTTTCCCTTTTTATCTCTAAAAACTAGTTTACCTATATGCCTAGAGATTTCGTACACCAGGCCGAGAATACTTTTGGGTTACTTCCTTTTTCAATATATAGAAAAACCTTTGGGTCTCTTTGCGTATATGGATTTTAAGACATAGATTTCTAACCCTATGGATATTGTCAAAATTTACTGTTTGGATTGTTTAATGACTAGATACTTAAAATCAAGAAAATCAAAATCATGGAAATTAGACCAATTCTTTCATGATTTCGTTTCCATACCAAAACTTATTTTTTTACATTTTTAAAGCCGATGGATTTCATTTATTGGCTCCCTCGACCCGAAATATAGGGAGCATTTGGTAAGTATGAAAATTTTAGAGAGAAAATGTTTAAATTTTTTCAAGAAAGAAACTATCTGAAAATTTTTATAGAGAAAAACTATCTCAAATTTTAACTTTTAGAGAGATAAATTATTTTAAAATTTTGGAGAGAGAAATTACTAAATTTTTTAGAGAGATGAACTAACTCAAAATTTTAGAAAAACAAACTATCTCAAATTTTAACTTTTAAAGAGAAAAAGTATATTAAAATTTTAGAGAGAGAAAGTGTGTTACAATTTTAGAGAGGTAAAAAGTCTGAGAGGGATGAACTATCTCACAATTTTAAAAAAAAAAACTATCTCAAATTTTAAGTTTTAAAGAAAAACTATCAGATTTTAACAAATTCAAAATTCATTTTTTTCTTTTAAAATTAATAATTTAATAATTATTTGCTTGAGGTTTTCATGTTTATCCTCATCACTTGTCTATTAACATATACAATGCGTGCGAGACCATTCAAGTTTAAAAAGCATGTGCACCTTGCGTATTAAACATGGACAATTTACGCTTGCGTGTTAAAATTTACACGTTTTCGACTTAGTGTTGAACAAAATATGTTTGGACTGAAGTTTGAATTTTTATTTTTATTTTATTTTCTCCCTCAGTTAAGACCTATTCTAAGATTAATTTTAGGACCGTAAATATAGGGATATAACGTCTTCAACACATAGATTAATATCAATAAAAAGATTCCAATTTTCATCCCCTACACATATGAAACGAAATAATGTCTCAAGATGGAATAAAGACCGTTTAATTTTTAGAAGTTGAGATCTAAATATCATAAAACTCGAATGTTTTAATTTTTTTCTTTTTGAAAATAATTATCTAGAGATTCTTAGGTGGTTAGCAAAATTTAAAAAATCCAAAAAATCTCCCAAATAAGCCTTCAAACTGAGGGATTAAAAGTAAATAGTCTCATTGTATACATATTCCAATAGTAATAGGACACAGTTTCTATGAGCCCATGTAGAAATTAGTCACTTCGTAAAAATCTAATTTTGAGATGGAATTTTGGACTTAATATTTAAAGACATGTAATCTCCAATATGGAGATCATGAATATGAATAAATAAATAAATTTTGATAAATAAAAATAATAATTCTATTAAGAAAACATTTGGACCGTTAGTTTCAATTGTCTTAAAATGAACTACCTATTTGCATCCATTTTTTAGACGAATATTTTTAACCTCGATAACCGCAAATGTAGAAATGAGATCCTCGCCGCATGAAAGAATTCTACATAATAACAAGGGTCCCTTCTAGTTTGAACAAAATTTTAATTAGCACCATGTCCCAAATGGCCATGATCTCATCTCAAAGTCCAAAATGTACAACTATTTGTTCCTTGGTTATTAAGACTATTCCCTATTCTTATTAATCACATCGGGTCTTACGAGGCCTTGACCAAATACTTTTAAGATTACAAGGCCACCTAATCAAATGGATAATGGCAACATGCGTCTATAATATAAGTTTTAATCCTTCAAACTATTGTCTTCGTACCTAGCATTCTGCATAATGGACGGTGAGCATGGACTAAGAATTTGATTATAAATAGGAAGCATGGCAACAATCGTAGCTCATTCTCCTCTAACAATGGCTACCCTAACAACATTTGTTATCGTGGCCTTACTTAATCCCTTACTCTACTCTCTTCTCAATGCATCACCCTCCATGGCTTCAACTTTGGAGAGTGGCCTTCTAGATTGTTTGGAAGACAATAGCGTGATAAACTATACCACATTCACTTCATCACCCCAAATTTACTACAACCTCCTCAATTTCTCCATACAAAATCTTCGATTTGCCGAGCCGTCCACCCCGATGCCCTATGTTATCGTTCTCCCTTCAAGCAACATCCAAGTACAAAGTGTTGTGGTGTGCTCAAGGCGACATGGGTGGCTTATACGTACACGATGCGGGGGCCACAGCTACGAGGGCTTCTCCTCAACTGGGGATTCACCATTTGTCATCATCGATCTGATGAGGCTGAACAAGGTGGACGTTGATGTTGCCGAAGGAACAGCTTGGATCGGGGGAGGAGCAACTTTAGGTGAGACTTACTATCACATAGCAAAGGCTAGTAAGGATCGGTATGGTTTCTCCGCCGGATCTTGCCCCACAGTGGGAAGTGGGGGGCACATTAGCGGAGGGGGATTTGGGCTCCTATCTAGGAAATTTGGGCTTGCTGCTGATAACATATTGGATGCATTAGTGGTCAATGCCGACGGGCTCCTATTGGATAAGACCACAATGGGCAAAGACATGTTTTGGGCCATTAGGGGTGGTGGTGGTGGGAGTTGGGGAATAGTAGTCGCTTGGAAGCTTAGGTTAGCTGATATCAATGGAAAAGTGACTGTGTTCCAAGCTAAGAGAGAGGGAAATGAAACAGTAATGAATTTGGTTCGTGAATGGCAAGTTGTGGCCCACAATTTGCCTAAAGAGTTCTATCTCTCGGCAACTTTAGCGGCTAATTCGAGTCATGTTATTGGCGTTTCATTCCTAGGAATGTATCTGGGAGGTGTTGATGATACAGTCAGGATAATGAGAGATCAGTTCAGGAGCCTAGCCATTAGAAAGTCCATATGTAAAGAGATGCCATGGATTGATTCTGTGCTTCGTTTCTCAGGCTTGCCAGATGGGAGCACCAAAGAGGACTTGCTTAATCGGTTCTTAGTGGGTAAATCATTTTTCAAGGCAAAATCTGATTATGTGAAAGTACCATTGAATGCTAGTTCTCTAGAGGGTGCTATTAAGTATCTCGAGGAAGAGCCTTCCGGGACGATCATTCTTGATCCTTATGGTGGGAAAATGGACGAGTTTGAGGAAGATCATATAGCTTTTCCACACCGTAAAGGTAACCTATATGGCATCCAGTATATAGTAAATTGGCAAAGACAAGAGGATGATTACAAGTACATGAATTGGATCAAACGTTTTTATGATTACATGGAGCCCTATGTGAGCAAGTCCCCAAGAGAGGCTTATGTCAATTACTTGGACATGGACTTAGGAGCTGCTAGAAATGGAACTGCAAGTGTGGAAACTGCAAGAAAATGGGGAAAGAGGTATTTCAAGAACAATTTTGATCGTCTGGTTACTGTAAAGAGCCATGTTGACCCTCACAATGTGTTTAGGAACCCACAGGGTATTCCTGTCGACCCGAAACAAGTACGTTGAATTTAATGGATCTCCTCGAGCCATGTCATCTTTGGGGCTTGGGTTATGTTGTAAATGATTTGCTGTGGTTTCTTGTTGTGGTTTCAACTGAACCATGTTTTTTGTGGTCTCAACTGAACTATGATGTGCTCTAATGCTCTCTGTAACAAGCAGGCAATAAGAATATCATCCATGTAATAAATTTGCCATCAATAAGAAATGTGTACCCTAGACTCTTGTATTGTCTCATTGTGTTACTCTTTATCATTAGCAAGACAACGGGTTGGACCAGCCCTGGCCCTGTTCCCCTTAGGGCTAGACTGGCCCTGGCCCTGACCCTGGCCAAATCCGAGCTACGCTGTGTAATTCAACTGGTCCATTGCCATCCCCAGGTAAATAAGTGGTTCTTGTGCCCAAAGAAAACAAATGTACAATTCATTCCCTAGGAAAATGGTACATGCATTCTCAATTTCTGCTTCAACATAAATATTTTAAAAGTTGACCCAAAACAAAGGGAAAAAATAATGGAGAAAATGGAAAGTATCGAATGAGACTATTTACGTTGGTACAAAGTGGTCAAAATTAATATTGACTACTAGATGTGAAATTTGGTGGCTGTATTTATTTCATTGACCAAACTCATCGTTCAAACGAATTTTTTTCGAACTTTGTGACATACCAAGCCATCAGATTTCACATCGGATGGTTGTATGTAATTGTGACATTCGTGTACCCAAGGTAAATGGTCTCTTTATATACAATCCCAGAGAAAATAAGTTTATTGACTAGCAATGTGGAGTATTTTTACATCATACATAAGACTGTCCCATTTTTGGAGCAACATAAATATCGACAAACTCGAAGTCTTTATCTTTTCTTTTTGAATATCTAATTGTTCTAAAGCAGATACACAAAAATGTAGATAAAAAAAATCTCCAAGTAGCTTTTGTGCTTGAGGGAGAAAAATGTAGATAAAAAAAATCTCCAAGTAGCTTTTGTGCTTGAGGGAGTTTGTATACATTATTGCTCCTGCGGGAACGTATTATATATGTTGTGTTATAGCTCACTTGGTTCGTATGAAAATGTTTTCTAAAAAATATTTTGACATGAAAAAAATTCTCTCATGCAATAATGTGTAGGAATATTTTCATACCAATTATATTTTCATACCAATTGGTTCTAGTGCATCTTTTCACACCAATTGGCAACTAATCGATCAATAAATATTTCTACACTTGACCACATGAGATAATTTTTTCATATAAAAATGTTTTCTAGAACACAGTTTTACACGAAATCAAACATGCCGTTATAGTGAAATGATTTGGTGCGCCCCTGGAGCATACGGTCCATTTGCACTATGCAACCCACCGATTGGATGACTCTGATGAACTTGGCAGTCTTATTAGCAAACCTTTATAAAATGGACGGAGTACAATATAATCTCCA
>NW_006499883.1:2553261-2568340 GCF_000471905.2 Amborella trichopoda | reverse complement strand
AGGGGCTTTTTTACAAACTGAAAACACTCGATCATACTCCTTAGTCTCTAGATCAATACTTAAAAGGAAAGCTTTTTTTTGGGAGCTCCCAAAAAAACTTTCAAATCAATTACTCCTCAAAGATTGAGTCTAGAATATTTAGTTGATGGGCAATAAATCTTAGGGCCCATTTGGATAGGAGGAAATTAAGAATTTTGGATATTGAAATAAATAAAAAAATCTATGTATTTTTAATATATATAAGTTTTTTGTTATGGATTCTTCAAATCTCTTGTTTGGATTTAGAATACAAAATTCATTGATTCCTTACGATCTTTTTCATATCCATTTTGTGGTAACAAAATTTAATAGAGTATCTTTCCCTTAAATTGTAATGTACTCTCTGACTAAAACCCAAATTTGGGATATTCTCTCTTTAAAAATTTTGTGATAGTTTCTCTCTCTAAAATTTTATTATACTTTTTCTATGTTTAAAACTTAAAATTTGAAGTAGTTTCTCTTTCTAAATTTTTTTAGATAGTTTCTCTCTAAGTTTAAGATATTTCCTTTTAAAATTTTAAGATAATTTCTCTCTCCTAAAATTTTGAGATAGTTTTTCTTTTTAAAATTTTTAGATACTTTCTCTATCTAAAACTTGATATAGTTTCCGCCTCTAAAGTTTTAAGATACTTTCTCACTTTAAAGCCTTAAATTTGAGATAGTTTTTTTTGTAATACTTTTGAGATGGTTTCTTTCTAAAAATTTTTTAGTAATTTTTCTCTCTAAAATTTGATATAGTTACTATTTTTAAAATTTGAAGTTGCTTTTCCTCTCTAATATTTAAAATTTGATATAGTTTTTCTTTTTTAACTTTCTAAAATTTTAATACAAATTATGTATTGGGTCTTAATGGGCCTTCATTTGCTCGAAGTTACGATGATCACCCCCCAACTGCGGTAAAGTTTTTCATTTTTTCTTTTTCAAAATTTGTGTCCCCGTCCGGCGATACAAACCCCCGTCCGGCGATACAAAACCGGAGAGCAGAGTTTTTATTTTCGCACTCACGAGGCTGTCCGGCCTTCGCATTGTTGGACAGGGGATAAGGAAGGCATCGAGGTGAGGCTTTGAGAGAGAGGAAAAAAAAAAAAGGGATTCCATATGCTATGTGGGTGAGAGCTCTCTTTCAGGAGTGGAGCTTCAGGAGGTCAGAGGATTGGTCATACTTTAGAGAGCGAGAGGGTTTGGCATATTCTATTTCGCAGAGGAAAAAGTCATTGGTGTTGGATTTTGTAGAGACAATTTGGCAAAAAGGGCGTTTGTCTTTGCCCTTTGTTGCAGATGATTAGGAAAGTTAAAACAACATTGTTATCGAAGAAAGTGATATCATCCTTCAAAACCTTCCCCTGGTGTATCAACAACGACATCTTGGCCATGGATAGTCTCTGTGCTATTTTTAACAGAAGCAACCTTGTAACTAGCTTCAACTTCGATCTAAAAGTGACTTCCCTTCAATGACCTCACGAAGAGCTTCATCCTCATCCAGTCCGTACAACTAGGGTTTGCTCTCCGAGACCTCTGATACAATGGACTCAGAGAAGCATGTAAGAAACCAGAGGCAAGAAGGGAAAAGGGAACATGAATATGGTTCTGCTGTCAAGAATTTGAGATTGAAGTAAAAAGAATTAAAGCGAGAGAGAAAGCCGGACACCTAAAGTGAACAGAGACGGGATACTTAGAAAGAAAGAGAGAGAGAGAGTAGAGACGGGGTTTGGTTGAGGAGAGAGAATTAGGTCAACTTTATAAATCTAATCTTAGAGAAGAGAGAGTTGATTGATAGACCAATAATTGTTCGGTATTTTAAACACAAGATAGCAAACTCAACCAAGTTCAAACGTACCCGCAATGCATATCTTGGACAGTTTTTGTAAGTGCGAAAATAAAAATCCTACTGTCCGGTCTTTTGCAATGTCATTGCCAAATAAGAGTATAACTTAGAAGAAAAAAAAAATAGGGTTAATTGGAAATTGACCCAATAGTGTACGAACATAATTTGCTCAAAATCTTAATATACTTTCTATGTCTAAAACTCAAAGTTTGATATAGTTTATCTCTCTAAAAAATTGAGATTGTTTTTCTCTCTAAAATTTTTAAGTGCTTTCTCTTATCTAAAATAATATAGTTTCTCTGTCTAAAATATTAAAATACTTTCTCTCTCTAAAATTTGAAATTTGAGATAGTATCTCTTTTTTTAAAATTTTGAGATAATTTCTTTCTAAAAAATTTCAAGTAGTTTCTTGATCTAAAGTTTGATATAGTTTCCCTCTCTAACATTTTAAAATTTAAAATTTGAGATAGCTTCTCATTCTAACAATTTTGATATAGTTTCACTGTCTAAAAAATTTTAGGTAGTTTGTATCTCTAAAATTTGATGTAGTTTGTCTCTCTAAAATTTTAAGATACTTTCTCCCTCCAAAACATAAAATTTCAGATAATTTCTCTCTAAAAATTCTGAGATAATTTCTCTCTCTAAAAAGTTTTAGATACTCTCTTTATAAAGTTTAATATAGTTACTCTCTCTAAAATTATAAGATGATTTCTCTCTTTAGAACTCAAAATTTGATATAGGTTCTCTTTAAATTTTGATATAATTTCTCTCTCTAAAAATTTTGATATAGTTTCTCTCTTTAAAAATTTTTAGTACTTTTTTAATCAAAAATTTTATATATTTTATATTTATGGATTGAGGAACCCTATTTGTACGGATCGTGGTCCCTATGTTTTTGGAATCAAGATCCCATGAGAAGTGGCAAACGCGTCCCTTGCAAAATGGGATACAAATCTCATGAGCGTTAGCAGCGCAATTGTCTATACATCTAGGGGCCGTTTGAATACCTGGAAATATATTGTCTGTGAAATATATTACTGGTGTAATACATTAAGAGGCTATTTGGGTACGTAAAAATTTATTAGGTGATAATAGATTATAGAGAAATATGACATTTACACTGTTTGTGTACACTTTAATAGTAAGAAAATAGAAAGAGATTATTCGACATTACCTGAGATTTCCCACAAAAATCACGAAATCCATTTCGCGCTCGCTCTGCCCTATCCCTGCTTAAAAAAACATTTCACTATCTCAAGTATACGTTATATTGTATAATTATTAAAGTAAATAGAAAGTGAAAGTAAGGGATATGAAAAGGGGAATCTAAATTGATTTGAACATGTCCAGGACAATTTTCTACTGCAATCATAATAAACAATTTCTACATCCCTCACTCCTCAATTTGATTTGGTTGTAGCCCTCATCTGACTCTCATATAAAAAGAAAATTTTTTAATAATTGGTAAGTAAAAGTAAAGGGAAATCTAAATTGATTTCAACAGTTATAGAACTTGATGAGGGACAATTTTCTAAAATTTCTACATCCCTCTATCCCCAATTTGGGTTGTAGCCTGCCATCAGCTCTCGTATAAAAATAATAATAATAAAAATAATAATTGGTAATCGATGAGAAATTACATAACACGGTCATAATAAAAAATTTCACACATCATAATCCCCATAAGAGATTAGTATAAGCTCAATTGAAATAAGATATCTCTTCCAATGCTTCAAAATTTTCTACTGCAATTACTAAACCTTCTAGTTTACTAATCAAACTTCTTCCCACTTTTTAGTTTGTACCATAAAGATTTTGATTTTGGTATCATAAATTTATTGCTTATTTGAAATAATATATAGAGAGACAATTGAAAGACTTCTATAAAAAATAAATAAAAAAAAGGCTTATCACAATAAATTGAAATTATATATAGAGAGACATTTGAAAGACTTCTATAAAAAATAAATAAAAATAAGGCTTATCATAATAAATCATGTTATTTTGATCATATTATTCCAATGACTTATTATGTTGAAACCAAAGTCTAATCTTGTTAGCCAAACATAGCCATATTTTTCATATTTGAATGGTAATGCATTTTTCATATTTCTTCTATGCATAGCCAAACAGTAGCAATATATTTTCCAAGTTGCATCTAAATACTACCCAAACAGTAAAAATCCATTTGCAGGTAATGTATTTCGCAATAATGTGTTACGCCCGTAATATATTTCATAGACAATATATTTCCAAGTATCCAAACGGCCCCTAATACATTACCTGTAAATGGATTGTTACTGTTTGGGTAGTATTTAGATGCAACCTAAGAAATGCATTGTTATTGTTTGGCTATGTCTGAAAGAAATATAGAAAATGCATTACCAACATTTTACCATCACGTGCCTATAAACTATCATTTCTTTCTTTTTTATCACAAAATTCCACTAAAATGCAGAATTATCATTTCTTTCTTTTTTGTCAAAAAATTCCACTAAAATAATGAATTAAAATCATCATCACACCATTCCAAAAAGATTTCTAATTATAACATTATCACCGTTCCAAAAAGATTTTCTAATACTACCTTGTACCATTTTACATTCATGACACTATTTCCTACTTATTTTAAGTGCATTTGGCAATTACATGCAATCACATGTTTTCTAACATACATTAGTTTCAACATGATAAGTCATTGGAACAATATGATTGGAATAACATGATTTTAATATGATAAGCCTTATTTTTATTTATTTTTTATAGAAGTCTTTCAAATGTCTCTCTATATAATTTCAAATAAACAATAAATTTATGATATTAAATCCAAAATCTGTAGGGTACGAGTTAAAAAATGGGAAGAAGTTTGATTAGTAAACTAGAAGGTTTGGTAATTGCAGTGTAAGATTTTGATATATTAGAGGAGACTAAAGAAGTATGTTATTTCAATTGAGATTTTAGTAATTTCTTATGAGGATTATGTTATGTAAATTTTTTTTTTATGATTGTGTTGTGTAATTTATCATTGATTACTGATTTTTATTTTTATTATTATTTTTTTATATGACACTGATGCCTTCAGAAGAGGGGATGAGCTTAAAAAGGGAGGGATCACATTATGTTGTGTGAAATTTTTTATTATGATTGTGTTGTGTAATTTATCATTGCTTACTAATTTTTATTTTTATATGACAGCTGATGCCTGCAGATAAGGGGACAACCTTAAAAAGGGAGGGATCACCTAGTTATTATGAAGAGAAAGGGGTACAAAGAGAAGATTTTTTTAATCAGGGATAAAGTAGAGAAAAACGGGCGAAATATTTCCCAAAATTACTCATCACTCTCGTAATAGATTTTTCACATATAGCACGCATAATGGATTTCCCGATTTTTGGAGAAATCTCGTTTAATCTCTTTCCATTTTCTTATTATTAGTAAAAATCTCATATTTTCGTATAATATACCCTTCACTTTTGTAATAGATTTTTCACCTATCAGCACGTATAATGGATTTTTTGATTTTTGGGGAAATCTCGTTTAATCTCTTTCCATTTTCTTATTATTAGTGAAAATGACATATTTCTTTGTAATCTATTGTCACGTAATAGATTTCGACGTAACCAAACGGCTCGTAGCTCCACATTTGAGAGGCCATGTACCATATTTCGTTGTAATCTATTGTCACGTAATAAATTTCCATGCAACCAAATGGCCCTTAGCTCAACATTTGAGAGGCCATGTGCCATGAGGTTCATTATCACATGAGTCCAAATTTTTTTCATATTCATGATAGTAGCTGTCAAAATTATCAACATGAATAATTTTAGGCCCAAAACACCATCATTAATAAGAATTTTTGAACGAGACGGAATAAAAGTGTGGTGGGCTAACGCACCAAAGCCCGTCCCATCTTAAGATCCATTACTTTGCAGTAAATTACACATCCTATTAGAAGGTACGGTGCACCTCGAAACTTTGTGGTTTGCATATGCTAGCAACCTTAAACAGTCAAAGTAAGAAGCACCTGCAAACTTTGTCATAAGATGCACTTTTGGAATCGAAAATTTTTAGGATGGTGCAAGAATCTATTTTTATCTCTAATTATAAAAATTTAAAACTCCGAATGGTCATGAAAATCTCAAAAACATACGGTCCAGATAATATCACAAAATGTACAATGTTTAGGACTTGAAATCCTTTTTCTTCTCTATATCTACATATATTGATGTCTAGATGATCAATTCGATGTTTTTCCAACATCAAAAGAACCTTTTTTTTGAATGATTTTAGCCATGTACCTTAATTATACATTTCAAGGTATCACCTATATACAAACTTTTTCAATCTTTATAATGGGGTAACTATGCTTTTAAAGCTTTCTTTGTAATTTCAGCAAATTTTAGTTAACACCATGTTCCACAAAGCCATGATCTCAAGAGTCAAAACTGTATACCTATTTGTACCTTGGTTTTTAAGACAATCCTTCGTTCTTAACAAGAAATCGTGTCCCACGAGGCCTTGACCCTGGACTTTGAAGTTAAAATAAAATAATATAATCAAATGAATAACAACAACAAAAGTCAAATACAAATTTTCACACTCCAAGCAATTGTTTATGTACCTATCAATCTAGGTAATAGAGGGCGAGGATGGGCTATTAATTTGTTTATAAATAGGAACATGGCCACTAAGGTTGCTATTGTACTCTAACAATGGTTACCCTAGCAACATTTGTTATTGTTGCCTTACTTAACCCCTACTCTCTTCTCAAGGCATCACCCTCCATGGCTTCAACTTTGGAGAGTGGCCTTCTCGATTGTTTTGGAAAGAATCGCTTGACAAACTATACCACAATCAATTCACGACCCCAAATTTGTTACAAACTCCTCAATTTCTCATTACAAAACCTTCGATTCACCGAGCCGTCAGTCCCAATGCCCTATGTTATCGTTCTCCCTTCAAGTAATATCCAAGTACAACATGCTGTGGTGTGCTCAAGACAACACGGGTGGCTTATACATGCACGATGTGGGGGCCATAGCTACGAGGGCTTCTCGTCAACTGGGGACTCACCATTTGTCATCATTGATCAGATGAATTTGAACAAGGTGGAGGTTGATGTTGCTGAAGGAACTGCTTGGATAGGGGGTGGAACCACCCTAGCTGAGGCTTACTACCACATAGCAAATGCTAGTAAGGATCGGTATGGTTTCTCAGCAGGAACCTGCCCCACAGTGGGGAGTGGGGGACACATTAGTGGTGGGGGATTTGGGCACATGTCTAGGAAATTTAGGCTTGTTGCTGATAATATATTGGATGCATTGGTGGTAAATGTTGTGGGGCTTCTATTGAATAGGACCACAATGGGGGATGGTATGTTCTGGGCCATCAGAGGTAGTGGCGGTGGAAGTTGGGGAATGGTAGTAGCTTGGAAGCTCAGGTTAGCTGACATAAATAGAAATGTGACTTTCTTTCAAACTAATAGAGCAGGAAAGAAAACAGTTGTGAATTTGGCTCATATGTGGCAAGCAATAGCCCATACTTAGCCTAATGACTTCCATCTCCAAGCTATTTTAGCGGCTAATTCGAGGCGAGTTATTAATGTATCTTTCTTTGGATTGTATCTTGGAGGTGTTGATGATGCTGTTAAAATAATGAGAGATCGGTTTAGGAGCTTAGCCATCAGTAAGTCGATATGTAAGGAGATGGCATGGATTGATTCAATGCTCTTTTTCTCGGGCTTGCCTAGTGGTAGCACCAGAGAAGACTTGCTTAATCGGTACTCGGTGGATAAATTCTTTTCAAGGCAAAATCTGATTATGTTAAGGAACCATCGACTCCTGATTCTCTAGAGGGTGCTATAACATATCTCGAGGAAGAGCCTTCCGGATCAATCATTCTCGACCCATATGGTGGGAAAATGGAAGATATTGGGCCAGATGCCATACCATTTCCCCACCATAAGGGAACATATATAGCATCCAATATATAATAAATTGGCGAACACAAGATGATGATTACAAGTACTTGAATTGGATCAAAAGCTTTTATGAGTATATGGAGCCCTATGTGAGCAAGTCCCCAAGGGAGGCTTATGTCAATTACTTGGACATAGACTTAGGGGCTGCTAGAAATGGAACTGCAAGTGTGGAAACTGCAAGAGAATGGGGTATAATGTATTTCAAGGATAATTTTGATCGTCTTGTTCGAGTGAAGAGCCATATTGACCCTCACAATGTGTTTAGGTACCCACAGAGTATTCCTGTCAACACGAAACAAGTACTATGAAACAAGGAATGTCCTCGAGCCATTTCCCCAATGGGGCTTGCGTTTTTTTCTTAATGATCTGTTATGCTTTCAACTTATCTTTGATGGGTGCTAAAAATCTGTAAAATTAGCAGGCCAGTAAGAATCTCATTCATGTACTAAATTTGCCATCAATCAGAAATGTCATCCCTAGACTCTTGTATCATCTCCTTTTTTTGTTTTTTTCGCTCTTTATCCTTATTCTATATGTTTTTACAATAAAAAAATATAAAGAAAGTGTACAGCATGACATTCTTACCATGTGCATATATTGTGTTTACCAACCTCATGATTCTTTGTATATTATGTTCAAAAAGAAAATTTTAACCCAATGTATAATCACTGGTTTAGGAATTACATAGGTTGGATTTTATGTTGTTTTTCTTACAGCTATATTCTTGTGGAAAAGTTTATAAAGATACTATTTACTTTTGTTTAAAGTTATAGAAACCATATATTGAGTTTTTTATCTTGTATATTACAAAATATTAAAGTTTTCTATATTGAGTTTCCTATTTTGTGGGATTACTATTGTAATGGAATTTATTTTCTAAAATGCAAAAATTGTAACTCTATATATCTCTGATAAGCTAGAGTAATCTATATAATTGAGATACTGGTTGACTCTCCGTAGATGTAGGTACCATTTTCGAAAGACGCATATGATGTGTTGGTTTATTTCTTTTCTCTTCTCAATTTCTATTATTGCAACTTCAACATGGTATTAGAGCAGAAATCTTGAGACCGGTGTTAAAAATCTCTTCAGTCAATTCTTTCTTGCTTTTGTGCGGTGAACGTGGATCTTTCTCGCTCTCTCTATGATCATTACCTTCCGTGCCTATTATTTTCAAGGACAAAAGAAATTTCACGAAGATATATTTCAGGGTTTGCAATGGACCTTAAGATTGTCGCTAGAAGAGGTTTGCAAACAACTAATTCCGTGAATTTAAAGTAAAGTCCATTATAAATCTCAACACCACAAGTTTGAAGGTGTATGGCGTGCTAGGTCCATTTATATCTAAAAACTATTTTATCTTTCAAATAGAGGGGAGAATATTTTCGATTTACATCCTCAAGAAAAATCCAATATAGACCTAATTTTAGGATTTGGAATTTTGGTGATGTGAATTATGCTCTCTACGTACTTCAAAAAAAAAAAATGCCTCCAGATTGAGTATAGACTTCTCAACTTTTAAAAAGTTGACATTAACAAACTCAAAATTCAATTTTTATCCTTTAAAAATAATAATTTAATTCTTTACTTGGAGTTTTGATGATTATCCTCATCACTTGTCTATTCACATATACAATGCGTGTGAGACCATTCATTTAGGATGTCTAGTTACGCGTTTTGGTCTTAAAACTTATCTCATCACGGTTTGGACGAAGTGTTTAAAAAACGCATGAATTTTAAGGGGCTCAGGCTTTGTGAAAACAAAATAAAGTCTCATCTCAAATCCTCGTCTAGAAAGTATTTTGGGCATTGAAAATCTTCATGATGCTTTAAAATCAATTTTCAATACTGAAAATAAAATTTGAAACTCAAAAAATAGGAGAGATCTTATAGATCTTTAAACACTTATTTTTAGAGCGAAATGGACACACTATTTTTAGAATTTGAAATCCTAATTTTTTTCTTTAGTCCTTTGATGATTATCCTCATCACTTGTCTATTCACATATACAAGGCATGTGAGACCATTCATTTAAGATGACTATTTACGGGTTTTGGTCTTAAACTTATCTCATCACAGTTTGGACGAAGTGTTTAGAAAACGAATGAATTTCCTAAGGGGCTCAGGCTTTGTGAAAGCAAAATAAAATCTTATCTCAAATCCTTGTTTAGAAAGTACTATGGGCATTGAAAATCTTCATGATGGCTCTAAAATCAATTTTCAATACTGAAAATAAAATGTGAAACTCAAAAAATAGTAGAGATCTTGTGGAACTTTAAACACTTATTTTTAGGGCGAAATGGACATTTTGGATGATTTATTGCCAAATGCACTATTTTTAGAATTTGAAATCCTAAATTTTTTGCATAACCATAATGTTCAAGATGAGATGATCAATTTCAAGATTTTCCAACGCTTGAATTACAATTTTTATGAAGTGACGCTTTACTTATTTTGATAGGGCAGCAGCCCTATCAAATCATTTTCCTTTAACAAAATATGTTTGGGAATTTGTATTTTTTTTTTTTGGTAATTTGTGGGGAAGACAGGCTCCAACCGGTTTTTTCAAGCAGATTAGGAATTACTTTTTGAAAGTATTAATGGGATGGTGTTAGCGATGAGAATGGAAACCACAATGTGGTGGCTAGATTGTAAAGTGCTCCACCACGACCCCTGCCCCTTTCCATGTTTGGACTTTGTATTGAAGTTTGAATAAGGTAATGCCTAAAAATATTAGACTCCCTTGGGAGTATACCGTCAATTTACTCCTCCTTAAAACCCCACCTAAGATTAATTTTCTCGTTAGAACCCTACGTAAGATTAATTTTAGGAGTTCAACCTTAGGGATATAACCTCTTCAACACATAGATTAACCTCCATAAAAAAAAAGTCCCCAATTTCACCCTCTACACACTTGAAAATAAATAATGTATCAAGATTGAATAGAGACCATCCAATTTTTAGATGATGAAATCTAAGTGTTGTAAAATTCAAATGTTTTAATTTTTTTCTTTTAAAAATTATCATGTAGTAATTCTTAGGAAGTTAACAAAATTTAAAATTAAAAAAAGGAAAATTGTTTTATATTGCGGGGACCGCATTTTTACATTTGTATCCCTGAGGTATAAAGCATCCATCTTAAAGATGGATGCAAATTGGTGGTCTATTTAAAAATAATTGAAACTAACAATTCAAATTATTAATAAAATTATTATTTTTTATTTTAAAATTTATTTATTTATTCATATTCATGATCTCCATGTTAGGGATTACATATTCTTAAAAATTAAATAAAAAAAGCCATCTCAAAAATAAATTTTTAAGAGGCGACTCATTTCTACAAAACCGTGTCCTTCGGAAAACCTCCCAAAAGTAGTAAATGTAAGGTACACTCCTGAGGGAGTGTAGTATACGTGCCCTAAAGTAATAATAAAACTTGTTCAATGCGTGTCCTATTGCATGACATTCTCTACTATTTTGGCTGAGCCGGATCAAATTTGAACAATCCTATCTAGTCACCTCTAAAATATAGTCTAAAATTTAGTTGGGCGTTTGGTGAAATTTATCTAATACTTGCTCACAGCTATTTAATATGGAGCCTCCATAATTGAACTTAGATGTGGACATATTCTGGCCGAGATCAAGTTGAATTTAAAGGAAAATGTTAAAACGAGGTTCTATCAAATTCATTTCCCATCCAAAAATCTATCTTAGAAATAAATTTACGATCTAAAATTATCCTAAGTCACTCTAGATTGATTTTTGTTGCTTATCCACTATCAAAAAATAATGCAGATAAGGTGATCTTTGAAGAATTAGAATGAAAGGTGGTCAACAATCTAAGAAACAAAGTCTACAATGTAAAAAAAAAAACGGATTGTTGATCCAGATCGACCATCCCAAAAACTGTGTCAGATCGATGTCAGCGATCTGAATCCCAAAATCGATCAGATCGGCCATTTTAGGCTTAAAAAAAATGCAAAAAATCACTAAAATGTGAAATTATTGATTTATATTTTATAATTACTTTACTATACAAATTAGAATAAATTTAATTTTTGTCTTAAAATACCATCTAATTTTAAAAAATATTGTTTACTACTATAACAAAAATAATATATTATATACTTAATAATACAAATAAATTAATAAATAAAATACAAGATTTGATTACCTATGTATAATTTACATCCGAATATATTGAAAGATCCAGATCGTTGTCGATTTTTAATTCAAATCGTACAATTTCGATCCCTATAGCTGAATTGTTTTCTCTAACGTTCAAAAGTCAAACTTCTTATTCGATGGCAATGGTCAAAATTATCAACATGTGACATTTTGGATCCAAAATCCATCCATACAATGGACATTTAAAGAAGATTGAATAGGTGCGTCGGTTAATACACCACAACACTATCCAATTTTAAGATAAGACTTAGTTGTTATTTCTGCATCTTTATTAGAAATGTCAAATATTAATAAGGAATTGTATACTATGAATCCATTTATTTTTGGTATAAGGAGGTCACGATCACTTTTAGTCACTAGAAGTGAAATCGAATAGAAGAGAGTGTCACAATTTGGTAAAATTTTATTTTGGACTTTATACCTAAACAATGAGACATTTTCAACCACGTGATTTCCAATCTAACGGCCAACAATAATTATGATTGCATTATATAAAAAATAAATAATCACATTGTATACATTTCCTATTATAAATAACGGTCCCTTCTAGTTTGAGCAAAATTTTAATCAGCACCATCCTCCACACGGCCATCATCTAAAGTTAAAAAAACTGTTCACCTATTTGTTCCTTGGTTATTAAGAAAAGATTATATTCTTATTAACAACATCGTGTCTCAAGAGGCCTTAACCCAGTACTTTTGAGATTGAAAAACCATATAATCAAATGGATAAGTGCAAAAGTCAATAATAAAGATTTTAATCCTAGAAGCCTTTGTATTCGTGCCTAACATCCTGCATAATGGACGGTGAGCATGGACTACAAATTTGATTATAAATAGGAAGCATGGCAACAATCGTAGCTCATTGTCCTCTAACAATGGCTACCCTAGCAACATTTGTTATTCTGGCATTATTTAATCCCTTACTCTACTCTCTTCTCAATGCATCACCCTCCATGTCTTCAAATTGGAGAGTGGCCTTCTCGATTGTTTCAAAGACAATGGCTTGACAAAGTATGCCATATTCACTTCATCACCCCAAATTTACTACAAACAGCTCAATTTCTCCCTACAAAACCTTCGATCCACCGAGCCGTCGGTCCCAATGCCCTATGTTAATGTTCTCCCTTCAAGTAATATCCAAGTACAACATGCAGTGGTGTGCTCGAGACGATATGGGTGGCTTATACGTGCACGACGTATGAGGTCTTCTCGTCTATCGGGGACTCACCATTTGTCATCATTGATCAGATGAATTTGAAAAAGGTGGAGGTTGATGTTACCAAAGGAACTGCTTGGAGAGGGGGTGGAACCACCATTGGTGAGGCTTACTATCACATAGCAAATGCTAGTAAGGATCGTTATGGTTTCCCAGCAGGAACCTGCCCTACAGTGGGAAGTGGGGGGTACATTAATGGAGGGGGATTTGGGCACATGTCTCGGAAATTTGGGCATTCTGCTGATAATTTATTGGATGCGTTGGCGGTAAATGCTGAGGGGCTTCTATTGAAAAGGACCGCAATGGGGGATGCTATGTTTTGGGCCATAAGAGGTGGTGGTGGTGGAAGTTGGGGAATTGTAGTAGCTTGGAAGCTCAAGTTAGCTGATATAAATAGAAACGTGACCATCTTTAGAATTGGTAGAGCCGAAAAGAAAACAGTTGTGAATTTCGTTCGGAAGTGGCAAGCAATAGCCTACAATTTTCCTAATGGGTTTCATCTCCGAGCTATTTTGGCGGCTAATTCGAGTCGCATTATTATTGTTTCTTTCTCCAAGTAGATATGTAAAGATACGGTGTGGATTGATTCAGTGCTCTTTTTCTCAGGCTTGCCTAGTGGTAGCACTAGATAGAACTTGTGTAATCGGTATTTCGTGTATAAATCATTTTTCAAGGCAAAATCTGAGAATTTTAAGGAACTATTGACTGCAAGTTCTCTAGAGGGTGCTATAAAGTATCTCCAGGAAGGGCCTTCCGGTTCTATCATTCTTGACCCCTATGGTGGGAAAATGGATGATTTCGGGCCAGATGCTATACCCTTTCCGTAGCATACGGAACATATATAGAATTCAATATATAATATATTGGCAAAGAGGAGAAGAAGATTACAAGTACTTGAATTGGATCAAACACTTCTATGAGTATACGGAGCCCTATGTGAGCAAGTCCCCAAGAGAGGCTTATGTCAATTACTTAGGCATAGACTTAGGAGCTGCTAAAAATGGAACTGCAAGTGAGGAAACGGCAAGAGAATGGGGTACAAAGGATTTCCAAAACAATTTTGATCGTCTGGTTGGGGTGAAGAGCCAGGTTGACCCTCACAATGTGTTTATTAATCCACAGAGTATTCCTGTTGACCCGAAACAAGTACATTGAATTTAAGGGATCCCGTCGGGGCATTTCGCCTTTGGAGCTTGGGTTCGGTTCTAAATGATTTGTTGTGGTTTCAACTGAATTATGATGGCCTTTAACGCTGTGTGTAATAAGCAGGCAATTAATAAGCAGGCAGTTAAGAATCTCATCCATGTAATAAATCTGCCATCAATAAGAAATGTCTACCCTAGACTCTTGTATTGTCTCATTATGCTACTCTTTATTATTATAGGGCAGGCAACAGGCGGGGCACGGCCAGGGCCTGGCCAGTCTACCCTAGACTCTTTGTATTATTTCATGCCTAGCCAAACCGTCTAGGCCGGATCAAACCAAAGAGGATCATGCCTAGCCAATCCGTCTGGGCCTGCCTTGGCCTAGCCTTAAGGCCATATCTTGTGGTCAGGCCCCATGATGCAGATAAAAATTTGCATGCTGCAAATTTTTAATTTTATTTTTGTTAACTTTATTTTTAGAGGTTGGGTAGACTTTTTTATTAGAGTACTTTTTTAAAAATAGAATTAGTATGAGTTTTTAGTTTAATTTAATAAGTCTGTTTTTTTTTCTTGTCTTGCGTGAGTTGGTTTTAGGTATATTTATCTTAAGTTATGTTCATCTTTTATTTGGAAGAAATATTTAGAAAGAGTTTCATCTAAAAGCGATGGACGTGAGATTGAAAG
>NW_006499883.1:2517518-2540910 GCF_000471905.2 Amborella trichopoda | reverse complement strand
ATATATATGAACACAGAATGTAAAGAGGTTGAATTTTGTTAACAAAAAACTTGATCTTTGATATTGTAGAGAGAGAGCCCTTTGTGGGCATTGTTGATTATCTTGTGTTTATAGGCCCGTATCGGAATACTCATATTTGCACGTTTTGTTCTTTCTTCTTGTGATTCCCTTCTAAATTTTCATTTATCTCTCTCAAATGTGGATAATTTTGCTGGTGTTATTTGCCGGTAAATTTTATATTTGGGTCACCCTAGTTCCAATGCTGAACCACCCAACCCATTGCCACCCTATGCAGAGCAAATAAATGTAAAATTCAACTGGCCGATTACCACCCTTATGCAGGCAATTAACTGGTTCTTCTGCTGAAGCAAACAAATGTACAATTCACTCCCTGGGAACATGGTGCTTGCATTCTCAATTTCAGCTTCATTATAAAATATTTTGATAGTTAACCCAAAACAAATGAAAAATATTGTCGTGAAAACAAGTTCACCGACAAGCCACAAGGAGAATTTTACATCACACATAGAGATTCTCCAATTTTTGGAGCAAGAACTAAGGGGTCATGGAGAAAGATTACGTCGAAAAATTTATTTCTTTTAAAATGTATTTCAAGAAAAGAATTTCTTATGAAATGAATGGTAAATGTATGCATAGCATTTTGATAGTTTTTTTTCTTCTGTACTTTTTGACCTTTTTTTGTTAAATAATTTTTTATTGTATCATTCATTAGAATGTCAGTGTTTTTATCCTAGACGGACAGTTGGGCTATAACATATAAACCATTCCACATGCTCCCCCAATTTTCATAGGGACATGAAAATGACAAGGAAGAATTTATTCCAATTCTCTCTTTTTCTCTTTTTAAAATTTCAAGATATTTTCTCTACCTACAATTATAGTTTCTCTCTAAAATTTTTGTGGTAGTTTTTCTCTCTAAAAATTTTAAGACTTTCGCTCTCTAAAATTTGATATAGTATATCTCTCTAACATTTTAAGATACTTTCCTCTCCAAAACTTAAAATATGAGATGGTTTGTCACTCTAAAAATTTTAAGAAAGTTTTTCCCTCTAAATTTTTTTAGGAGTTTCTCTCTCTAAATTTTGAGAGAGGTTTTCACTCTAAACTTTTTTATGTAATTTCTCTCTCTAAAATTTGATATAGTTTATCTCTTCCTAAAATTTTAATATACTTTCTCTCTATAAAACTTAAACTTTGATATAGTTTCTCCATAAAAAATTTAGATATAGTTTCTCTCTCTTAAAATTTTCAAATATTCTCTCTCAAAATCTTAAATTTTGAGATAGTTTCACTCTTTAAAAAATTTATATAGTTTCTCTCTCTAAAAATTTTGATATAGTTTCTCCTTCTAAAAATTTTTAGGTACTTGCTCTCTTTAAAACTTAAAAGTTGTGATTGTTTCACTCTCTAAAATTTGATATAGTTTCTCTCTCTAAAATTTAAAGATACTTTCTCTCTCTAGAACGTATAATTTGAGATTGTCTCTCTCTAAAATTTTGAGATAGTTTCTTACTCTAAAAATATTTAGTACTTTATCTCTCTAAAACTTAAAATTTGAGATAATTTCTCTCTCTAAAAAATTTGAAGTAGTTTCTCTGTAAAACTTAAAATTTGAAGCAGTGTATCCCCCTTACATAGCTTTTACTTGATCAGTTAGCTATCTTTCTATAAGGCGTGAGGTAATATACCTTTTATGGTATTTGTCCCACAATTCTTGGAGGTAGGATAACTCCAGAATCTAATATTTTACGGAGTGTGGCTAACTATTAGTGAATAAAGTTATAGCGTGAATGACTTGACCAAATATCTTCAACCTTAGTAGACTAGGAGAATTTTATTTTCGTAAATATTTTATTTAAAACTTGGTCAATTATGTTTATGTAAGACGTGAATGACGTGGGCTCAACAATTATTATTTCTTTTTATAGTTGTAAATAAGATTTTTTAAATTAAATGGTATTATTAGATATTTTAGATTTATTTTTATTAATATAATAAAATAATTATAAAATATAAACCAACAATTTAACTTCAGTATATAATATTATAGTTAATTAGGTTTGATAGTTTTGGATGAGTAAAGCAAATTAATGAGTATTTTATTTTGATGTGATACTAATTTCACTGTATATAGGAAATTATTTTTTTAGCGTTATAATAGAGAAGCGTTGTCTAATGTTTTAAAATTATTTTGATGCAATATTATGGAATTATATTATAATTAATAGTTATACATACATCCAGACAGAAAAATGTCTCAATATTCACCTATTTTTACAAAATAATGAAAGTACATAATGCACCACGCTTAATATTTTATAGTGGTTTTTCGAAAAAATTTGGACAAACCTTATTGATTCGGCCAATTCACCAATCCAACACATCAATCCACTGATCTGACTACAAGCTTTGGAGTGGACGATCCGGATTACTGATCCATTTTTTTAAAACCTTGTTAGACTAATGAATATGATCGAACATTGTTAGATTAATGAATATGATCGAGAGTTTTAATTTGAAAAAACCACTAATATGGCATTAACAAATGGCCTAAATGCATATTTGATCCTCTTGTAGCGCCAAATGTTTTTTGTCTAATTATTATTCATTTAAATATGAGACCTTTGAGTGGGAGTGAGAGTTACCCGGTTGGGATCCAAAACCCGAATTTCTGACCCTATCTAGATTCAGGTACGGATTTAGGATTTAGATCCAACGGTTCGGATCCTAATGCAAAATTTGGATCCAAATAGTAATGGAGATCGGATCTGTGTACAGGCGGATCCAATCCTGATCCAACCCATAATAAAATATTTTATATTATTTTATATGCATTCATATATGTTATATAGGGTTTTTTATTATATATTATTTTATAGATATAAAATAATATTTTTGGATCCGATTGGGTCTGGATCTAGACCCGGATCCCATGTATATCTTGAATCCAAATCTAAATATTATGGATCCCATTGGATCCAAATCCGGATCCAGATCTCGTGTATAGAGCCGAATCAGGTCCCGGTGGATTGAAACCCGATCAGAGCAACAAATTAGGCATCAATAAATAAATGTAGAATGTATCGTACAAGGTCCATTTTATAAAGGTTCGCTAATAGAACTAAACCAAGCTCATCAGAGTCATACAATGGCCGGGTTACATAGTGCAAGTGGACCGTATGCTCCCAGGGAGCAGCAAACCATTTGACTATAACACCACATATAGAATAAGTTCCCGCGGGAGCAATAATGTATACCTACTCCCTCGGGCACAAGAGCTACCTGGGAGATGTTTTTATCTGAAATTTTGTTTCTACTTTAGAAAAATTAGATATTCAAAAAGAAAAAATTAGACAATCTCCTTGTGGCCAGTCGGTGCACTAATTTTCGCCATGATATTTTCCCTTTGTTTCGGATCAACTTTTAGGGCAGCGTTAATTTTTTTTTCTTGTAGGAAATTAATTCTTAGGAAATGGCTTTTTTAGATTTAGATTTCACATTTTTTTTTCTCATGTTTGGTAATGCTATCTTGATTTTTTATGAAATTGTTTTCTTTCATTTGATAAACTATTTGGGAATCTACACTAGTTAGGAATCTACCTTCCCCGAATTTGGAATGTTACCTGTTCTACTTATCTAGAAATCCAATGTGTCTTTCTCTTTCTCTTAAAATCCAATGGCTCTCTCTAAACCCCATCTTCTCTCTAGAAACTCAATCTATCTTTCCTATCTAAAACCTATTCTACCTCTCTAGAAACCCAATCTTTTTTGCCCTTTCTAAAAATATATTAACTTCTTCTCCCTACAAACCCATTCTCTCATATTAAAAACCCAATCTCTATTTCTCTTTCTAAAAAACTACCCTCTTTCTCTCTCTAAAAATCTATCTTTCTCTCTAACAAGCCATTCTCTCTCTAAAAACCCAATCTTTCTCTAAAAATACAATAGCATTCTCTCTAAAATTCCATTCACTCTTTCTCTCTCTAGAATCCGTTCTCTATTTCAAAAACTGATTCTCTCTTTCTAGACACCCAATCTCTCTTTCTCTTTCGAAAAACTCATTCTCTCTCTCGCCCTAAAAACTCATTCTCTCTCTCTCTAAAAACTCATTCTCACTCGTGAAACCCAATCTCTCTCTCTAAAAACCAATTCTCTCCCTAGAAACTCAATCTCTCTTTCTCTCTCTAAAACACATTTTCTCTCTAGAAACCCAATATCTCTTTCTCTTTCTAAAAACCTATTCTCTTTCTCTCTAAAAAACCAATCTCTCTTTCTCTCTAAAATCTATTATCTCTCTAGAAAACAAACCTCTCTCTCTAAAAACCCATTCTCTCATTCTAAAAATCCAATCTATCTTTCTCTCTCTATAAACTACCCTCTTTTTAAAAACTCAATCTCTCTTTCTCTATTTTAAATCTCATTATCTTTTTCTCTCTCTAAAAATCCAATCTTTCTCTCTCTCTAGAAACCCAATATCTATTTCTCTATCGAACAATCCATTTTCTCTTTAGAAGCCAAAGTCTCTCTAATAACTCATTCTCTCACTTGAAACTCATTCTCTCTTGCTCTCTCTAAAATTCATATTCTCTCTAGAAACTCAATATCTCTCTCTCTCTAAAAATTCATTCTCTTTCTAACTCATTCTCTCTTTTTCTATCTAAAATCCCTCTCTCTCCCTAGAAACCCAATATCCCTTTCTCTCACTAGAAATTAACGCTCTTTTTCTCTCTCTAAAAACCCTATCTTTGTTTCTCTCTAGACATCAATTTCTTTCTCTCTCTAAAAACTCAATCTTTCATCTCGCTCTCTAAAAACATATTATCTCTCTCTAGAAACCAATATATATTTCTCTCTCTAAAATCCCAATCTCTCATTTTTTCTCTAGAAATCCAATATTTTAAATTTTTTTTCTAAAAACCATTTTTGGCATACTACAAACAAAGAACAATTTGAAGAGGGAATGAAAAAAAACCAAAAAACAAAAGAGAGACTTCTTAATGGCCTGAGCAGGGCCCATGCCCAATATATTATTTTTGGTTTGGTTTGGTTTGGTTTGGGTTGGGCTGGGCTTTGATGGTACACATTCAAGGGCAGGGTGGGACTTTCAGTGCATTTTTCAAGCCGGGCCGGGGGGGACGGACCAAAGAATTTTTACACTTTGCGGAGCCTTGGCCAGCCCAACCTTATGACGGCCCTACTTATCCCCTCCCCCAGCCCCCTTCCTTCCCTATTATTTTGAAAGAAATTGGATTCATACCCTACATATGTGTTTTTTTAATTTCTTAGATTTTGGACACTTTTTAAGGAAATTAATTTCATACTCTTGTGACGAACCAAACGTGAGAAATTAGATACTTTTTAAGAAAATAATTTCTAAGAAATCATTTTCATACAAACAAACGTGCCCTTAAAACATTTGTATTTATATTGAGGCAGAAATTGAGAATGCATGTACTATGTTCCTAGGGAGCAAATTGTACATTTGTTTCCTTGGGTAGAAGAACCACGTAATTGCCTACAGAAGGGTGGCAATGGGGCAGTTGAATTATACATTCGTTTGCTCTTATAGGGTAGCAATGGGCTGGGGACCTAGGCCGGTTGGCTTGGCACTGAAAAATTAGGGCTTGTCCACAACATGTGCTTTGAGGGCCAGCCAAGACAGGCTGAGCCCCCTTTTTTTCTTACCTCACGGCATGGCCTAGTCTGGTACAGCCCTGATAGGGCCAGGGGCCACGTCTAGTCTAGCCCTAGGGGAATAAGGCCGGGATAGGGTCAGGCTAGGGCCAATGGCCTAGTCTGGCACAGCCCTGATAGGGCCAGGGGCCACGTCTGGTCTAGCCCTAGGGGAATAGGGCCGGGATAGGGACAGGCTAGGGCCAATGCTTCCCGGGCCCGCTGCCTGCCCTAAAGATGACGAGTAACACAATTAGACAATACAAGAGTCTAGGGTTCTCAAATTTACTTAATGGCTGAGATTCTGAATTGCCTACTTATTACACGGAAAGTTAGAGAGCATCATTATTCAATTGAAACCACAACAAATCATTTAGAACAAAACCCAAGCCCCAAAGATAAAATGGCTTGAGGAGAACCCTCAAATTCAACGTACTTGTTTCGGGTCGACAGGAATACCCTGTGGGTTCCTGAACACATTGTGAGGGTCAACATGGCTCTTTACAGTAACCAGACGATCGAAATTGTTCTTGAAATACCTCTTTCCCCATTTTCTTGCAGTTTCCACCCTTGCAGTTCCATTTCTAGCGGCTCCCAAGTCTATGTCCAAGTAATTGACATAAGCCTCTCTTGGGGACTTGCTCACATAGGGCTCCATGTAGTCATAAAAACGTTTGATCCAATTCATGTACTTGTAATCATCATCATGTCTTTGCCAAGTTACTATATACTGGATGCTATATAGGTTCCCTTTACGGTGTGGAAAGGGTATGTGATCTTCCTCAAAATTGTCCATTTTCCCACCGTAGGGATCAAGAATGATCATGCTGGAAGGCTCTTCCTCCAGATACTTAATAGCACCCTCTAGAGAACTAGCATTCAATGGTTCCTTAACATAATCAGATTTTCCCTTGAAAAATGATTTACCCACTAAGTATCGATTAAGCAAGTCCTCTCTGGTGCTACCACCTGAGAAATAGAGAATTGAATCGATCCATGCCATCTCTGTACATATGGACTTGCTAATGGCTAGGTCCCTAAACTGATCTCTCATTATCTTGACTGCATCATCAACGCCTCCCAAATACATTCCTAGGAATGAAACGCCAATAACATGACTCGAATTAGCCGCTAAAATCGCTGAGAGATAGAACTCATTAGGCAAATTATGGGCCACAACTTGCCATTTATGAACCAAATTCACCACTGTTTCCTTTCCCTCTCTACTAGTTTGGAATACAGTCACTTTTCCATTGATATCAGCTAACTTAAGCTTCCAAGCTACTATTATTCCCCAACTCCCACCACCACCACCCCTAATGGCCCAAAACATATCATTGCCCATTGTGGTCCTATCCAATAGGAGCCCGTCGGCGTTGACCACTAAGGCATCCAATATATTATCGGCAGCAAGCCCAAATTTCCTAGATAGAAGCCCAAATCCCCCTCCACTTATGTGGCCCCCACTTCCCACTGTATGGCAAGATCCGGCAGAAAAACCATACCGATCCTTACTAGCCTTTGCTATGTGATAGTAAATCTCACCTAGAGTGGCTCCTCCCCCTATCCAAGCAGTTCCATTGGCAACATCAACCTCCACCTTGTTCAGATTCATCAGATCAATGATGACAAATGGTGAATCCCCAGTTGAGGAGAAGCCCTCGTAGCTGTGGCCCCCACATCGTGTACGTATAAGCCACCAATGTTGCCTCGAACACACCACTGCACGTTGTACTTGGATGTTACTTGAAGGGAGAACGATAACATAGGGCATCGAGGTGGACGGCTCGGCAAATCGAAGGTTTTGTAAGGAAAAATTGAGGAGTTTGTAGTAAATTTGGGGTGTTGAAGTGAATGTGGTATAGTTTGTCAAGCCATTGCCTTTGAAACAATGGAGAAGGCCACTCTCCAAAGTTGAAGCCATGGAGGGTGATGCATTGAGAAGAGAGTAGAGTAAGGCGTTAAGCAATGCCAGGATAAAAAATGTTGTTAGGGTAGCCATTGTTAGAGGACAATGAGCTACTATTGCGGCCATGCTTCCTATTTATGATCAAATTTGATTATATGGTTTTTTAATCTCAAAAGTAAGGCCTCGTAAGACACGATGTGGTTAATAAGAACAGTGAATTTTCGTAATAACCAAGGAAAAAATAGGTGTACAGTTATTGACTTTTAGATCATGGCCATGTGGACCATGGTGCTGATTAAAATTTTGCTCAAATTAGAAGGGACCCTTATTATCAATAGGAAGGTATACAATAAGACTATTTACTTTTTATGTAATTCGGTCACAATCATCATTGACCATTAGATTTGAAATCAGGTGGTTGAGTATGTGTTATTGTTTGGGCACAAAGTTTGAAATAAAATTTCTCAAATATTATGATATATTTTTATCTATTTGATTTCACATACAATCAGTAAAAATGATTGTGAGCTCCTTGTACCTACAATAAACGGTCTTAGAGTATATAATTCCTTATTAACATTTGGCATTTCTAATAGAGATGCAGAAATAACAACTGTGTATCTCAAAATTGGATAGAGTTGTGATGTATTAGCCGATTCTTTAGATGTCCATTTTACGGATGGGTTTTTGACCCAAATTTTCACGTGTTGATAATTTTCACCATTACCATTGAACAAGAAATTTGTATTTTGTACGTTAGATAAAGAAAATAATATTGCATACTTCGTTTCTTAGATTGTTCACCATCTTTCATTTTAATTCTTCACTGATCACCATATCTGCATCATTTTTGGATCGTGGATGTGCAACAGAAATGCATCTAGAGTGACTTAGGATAATTTTATATCCTAAAGCTATTTTTAAGATAGATTTTTGGATGGGAAAATGCATTTGATAGAACCTCATTTAAACATTTGCCTTTAAAATTCAACTTGAATATGTCCATATCTAAGTGCAATTATGGAGGCTCCATATTATATAGCTGTGAGCAAATATTAAACGAAATTTCACCAAACCCTCAACTGAACTTTAGACTAAATTTTAGAGGTGATTAGGTTGGATTGTTCAAATTTCATCCGCCTCAGCCTAATTTGTGGAGAATGTCCTGCAATAGGAACTCTTCTGGAGAGTTGGTGGGAATTAAACAAGTTTTATTATTACTTTAGCGCAGGTATACTACACTCCCACAGGAGTGTTGCTTACTCCCTCGGTTAGAAGACATATTTGGGAGATATTTTTTAATTTGAAAATTTTGCTAACCGCTTAATAATCATGAGATGATTATTTTCAAAAGAAAAAATATAAAAAAATTTAGTTTTACAACACTTAGATCTCAGTCCCTAAAAATTGGACGGTCTCTATTTAATCTTGAAACATTATCATTTTTCATGTGTGTAAAGGGTGAAATTGGAAAGTTTTTTTATTGAAGTTAATCTATGTATTGAAGAAGTTAGATCCCTAAGATTTGAGATCCTAAAATTAATCTTTGGTGGGGTTCCAACGGCGGAATAAATAGACAGTACTCCCATGGGAGTATAATATCTTTAGGCAGTAGCATATGCAAACATATTTTGTTAAGGAAAATGGTTTGATAGGGTTACAATTCTATCAAAATAAGTAAAGCTTCACCTCATAATTCATCGAAAATAACACTTCAAGTATTAAAAAAACCTTTATATCAGTCATCTCAGCTTGAATATATTAGTTGATAAAAAAAAAAAATATGATTTCAACCTCGAAAAATTGTGTATATTGTTACAAATTATCGGAATTGAAAATTGATATAGATCTGTTATGGAGATTTTCACTGTCGAAAGTGCTTTCTAGACGAAGATTTTGTTTTCATAAAGCCCAGGCCTCGGAGAAGCTTCATCGTTTTGTTGAACAACTAGTCCAAAGTGTGATGAGATCAGCTTAAGACCCAAAGGTATAAATAGTCCATTTTTAATACGCAAGTTGTACATTGTATCTGTGAATAGACAAGTGATGAGGACAAAAATCTAAACGCCAAGCAAAGATATCAAAATACTTCGTCGAGCATTAAAAAGAGAGCAGGTATATTGGGGTCGGTCAGAAGTCCTACTGGGAGAGATTTTTTAATATGAAATTTTGATAATCACCTAAAAATTATTTAGTTATTATTTTTAACAAAATTTGAATTTTGAGTTGGATAAAGTTTTCATAAGGCCTAGGCTTTATGAAAACAAAATAAAGCCTCACCTCAAATCCTCATCTAGAAAGCACTTTTGGCATCGAAATCTTCATGATGGCTCTAAAATTAATTTCCATTACCAATAATAAAATTTGAAACTAAAAAATGCTATCGATTTTGCAGATCTGTAAACACTTATTTTTAAAGCAAAATGGATAGTCTAAATGATTTATTGCAATATACACTATTTGTAGAATCTGTAATCCTAATTTATCTGCAAAACCATAATGTTCAAGTTGGGATGATCGATTTTAAGGTTTTTCAACACTTCAATTGCAATTATTAATGAGTTATGAGTTGAAGAAAGCTTTACTTGTTTCAATAGGGCTGCAAGCCTATCAAACCAGTTTCCTTTTGAGTTTGTTAACACTTAGATCTGTCTTTCTAATAAATTGAACGATCTCTATTCAATCGTGAAACATTATTTTTTTTGAAGTACATAGATAGCGTAATTTACAAATTCTTCATTAAGGTTTTGCTTTCTATATTGGATTTTGCTCGAGGATATAACTCGAAAGTATTCTCCCCTCGGAGTACGACATCTCTTGGCATAGGTAAACTAGCTTTTAAAGATAACAGGGCGCATGCACACCATACACCTTTAAACTTGAGATTTACGGAAGACACTACTTTCCACACTCGTACACACCAGAGTGTGTAGAAGTTACAACAAGTTGTAATCCCTTTATTTGAATGATGTAATCCCTTGATTGTGCCAACCAAATGTAGAAAGTGTACAATGTAGAGCCGTAAGACTCAGTAAATGCTAACTAGCAGCGTAAATATATAAAACTCTTCCAAAACTTGAATTTTGAATTCCAAGAAGACTTGGTAAATCCTAATACTCCTCATCAAGACAGAGCATGAACATTAAGAACGCCCAACTTGCTTGTGAGAAACTCGAATTGCTCTTTTTTAGAAGACTCGTAACTCCTAACATAAAATGATGAACTAATTGTGTATTAGTGGTGGTTTTCTCATTTTTAACATAGCCTTTGATGTTTGCAAAAGTCATAACCCATGTCATTGCACCAGAAGAAGAACATAAAGTAGATGCTAAAATGTGGTATAAGGAGAGTAGTTATCGAGACAGATAATATGTCAAGATGATAGGTTGAAGAATGTTGGGAACAAATATTGTTAAATGCCCAAGGGCCTTTATATTTATGATATCATCACCTTCAAATTATTCACATTTTATTCTCTCACGTATGGATTAGAATCATCAGATGATAAAAATGATGCAAATTTCATTAAATATATGCTGAAAAGTATGTTGACTGAAGAAATTGAGAATCAAAATGGAAAGATGCAATGGCAAGGCAGAAAGGGAGAAAAAGGATAACTAGGTTGGCATACGAGTTAAAAAAACGTATTTGGACATGGATGGAAGATCTTTACTCAATTAAAACGGAGTTGTAGTATTCCATATATATTAATGAAACAGAAATTAATATCCTAATTTTGAAGATTGCACTTGGGCTTGATTTGTTGTAAATTCGTAAAATTTCAAAATTTTCATGGCGAATAGAGAATTTTCTTTCAAGTATTGCTCGCTTTTAATCAGAATTTTTGTTTGATTTGGTCTTCAATGCGTATGAATCTTTTCAGTTTCTGCAGTTTTTAACTTCCCAGTGGTCGATGATGAGTGCCCCTCTGATGATAAAGTCCTTCTCATAATATAAAATTATAGAGGTCTTTTCTCTTAAAAAAAATCAACTGGGATGGTTTATTTCTTTCCAAAGCCATGGCATGTGATCATCACAATATATATCGTAAGAGGGCTAGCTTTCTACTTTTGCCCCTCCTTAAAAACCCTCAAATGCACTAGCATTAAGAAAATCACCCTCCAAAAATTGTATGTTCTCCATTCATTATTAGGATTCTTTTTTTTTTTTCAGCCACATACAGGGTTCGATAAGATTGTTTTATTTTAAATAATGTAAGTCACTAGGTTTGAGGGTGTTATATCTCCAAAATATAGGGTCCTAAAAGTGGCCTATATTGGGTTTTAACTAAGGAAGTGAATGGACAGTATGCTCTAGTCTCTTTTGACTCACATAAAGCATCCAAATATCTCTGTATGATTAATAAAAAAATACGGGGCAAATTGGAAAATGCTCCTAAAAATTCTATCCCATGATTGGGATCCTTGATTTCCATTGTTTATAAATCTACTTGATTTGAACCAGTTTAAAAGTTTATAATTAGATACGAAAATAGATTCTCAAACTATCTTAAGAATTTTTTATATCAAAATAAATTTATGATAAAATTGAGACGTGCGCCTCAATTGGATTGTTTAAGGTTTCAACCTCATGCAAACCACACCCAAAAGTAAATACTCTCTTTACGTACTTTTTTACAATAATATAGCAGTAAGTGAAACAACATAAAAATCAACCCATGTAATTCCTAAACCAGTGGCTACACATTGGGTTAAAATTTGCTTTTTGACACATAATATACAGTGAATCATGAAGTTGGTAAACACAATACAAGCAGGTGGTTAGAATGTCATGTTGTGCACTTTCTTTATTATGTAATATTTAAAAACATATGTAATAATGATAAAGACTTTAAAAAAAAAGGAGATGATATAAGAGTCTAGGGATGACATTTTTTAATGAAGGCAAATTTACTACATGAATAAGATTCTTAATGGCTTGCTAATTTTATAGAGTTTTAGCACCCATCATAGATAAGTTGAAACTATAACAGATCATTTAGAACAAAACCCAAGCCCCATTGGGGAAATGGCTCGAGGAAATCCCTTAAATTCATATTACTTGTTTCGCACTGACAGGAATACTCTGTAGGTTCCTAACATTGTGAGGGTCAACATGGCTCTTCACTCAAACCAGACGATCAAAATTATCCTTGAAATACATTATACCCCATTCTCTTGCAGTTTCCACCCTCGCAGTTCCATTTCTAAGAGCCCCTAAGTCTATATCCAAGTAATTGACATAGGCCTCCCTTGGGGACTTGTTCACATAGGGCTCCATATACTTATAAAAGCTTCCGATCCGATTCAAGCGTAGAGATAGTTGAAGACAGTCTTTATCTTTTATTTGATGTACATATCTCTCTTGATAAGACTAAATTAGTTAGTAACTATCGATAATTGATTAGCCGTATATTTATACAGGACTTTGTATATTCTTAAATCTCAAGTGTAGAGATAGTTGAAGACAACCTTTATCTTTTATTTGATGTACATATCTCTCTTGATAAGACTAGATTAGTTAGTAACTATCGATAACTGATTAGCCGTACGGGACTTTGTATATTCTTAAATCAATCAATAGACAGAAAGTCCTATGTAGTATTCAGGGTTTCTAACATGGTATCAGAGCGACGTCTCTCCTGATCGTGGTCTGTGTCTCCCAGATGGTGTAAGAGAGATTGAGAAAGAAACCCATGTGTCATCCTCAAATCGCTAGAAAATCCTCACGACCTAAATCGTCGAAAAATCATCACGGCAAACCTGGCTCTGATACCATGTTAGAAACCCTGGATACTACAGAGAACTTTCTGTCTATTGATTGATTTAAGAATATACAAAATCCCGTATAAATATACGGCTAATTAGTTATTGATAATTACTAACTAATCTAGTCTTATCAAGAGAGATATATGCATTAAATACAAGATAAATACTGACTTCAACTATCTCTATCCTCAACTATCTCTACATCAAGTACTTGTAATCTTCTTCTTCTTGTGTTTGCCAATTTATTATATATTGGATGCTATATATGTTACCCTTACAGTGCGGAAAGGGTATGGCATCTGGCTCAATTTCATCCATTTTCCCACCATAGGGGTAGAGAATGATTGATCCGGAAGGCTCTTCCTCCAGATACGTTATAGCACCCTCTAGAGAACCAGGAGTCAATGGCTCCTTAACATAATCAGATTTTGCCTTGAAAAAGAAATTATCCACCAAGTACCAATTAAACAAGTCTTCTCTGGTGCTACCACTAGGCAAGCTGGAGAAAAAGAGCACGGAATCAATCCATGTCTTCTCTTTACATATCGACGTACTGATGGCTAGGCTCCTAAACCGATCTCTCATTATCTTATGAGCATCATCAACACCTCCAAGATACAATCCAAAAAAAGAAACCCTAATAATTCAACTCGAATTAGCCGCTAAAATAGCTTGGAGATGGAACTCATTAGGCAAATTATGGGCTATAGCTTGCCACTTATGAACCAAATTCGCAACTGTTTTCTTTCTGTTTTATTAGTTTGAAATAAAGTCACATTTCTATTTATGTCAGCTAACCTGAGCTTCCAAGCTACTACTATTCCCCAACTTTCACCACCCCCACCACTTATGGCCCAAAACATATCTTCCCCCATTGCGGTCCTATTCAATAGAAGCCCTCAGCATTTACCACCAATGCATCCACTATATTATCAACAGCAAGCCCAAATTTGCTGGACATGTGGCCGAATCTGCCTCCACTAATGTGCCCCCCACTTCCCATTGTTGGGCAAGTTCCTGCTGGGAAACCATATCGATCCTTACTAGCATTTTGCTATGGGATAGTAAGCCTCACCTAGGGTTGTTCTCATAGTTACCGGGAGCACCCAACTAGGGTGCTGCTCTCACTCCGGAATCCAACTCTAGCTCTCCGTGGCCAGGTCTCATCCGGAACCTGTTCCCAACTTTTTGGGACCTTACTCATATTTTTAGGATTCTCGATCCCATTCACAACGGAGTTCTCTCCCGCTACCGCACAGATCTCTCTCCTACTGTCCCACGGAACGCGTTCCTGAACAAATTAGATCCCTGCTCCTAGAATTTTAGGATTGAGATCCCTACGTCCCCAGAACTCCATCCTTAGGGAGGATCCCACCATGAAAAAAACGAATCCACCCACCATTAAAATAATAGGGTTATCAGCTAAAAAACACGTAGAAATTGGGCCTCTAGGACTCAAAGCAGCTATTCTAGCCCTAATTCCAGATGGGTAATTTTGGGTACGCCATTAAAACTGTTAATTTGTTTTCCAATTCTTTACAAAGGTTTTTCATTTGAATTACTATAGAAAACCAGTCACCCCAATTCTTGAATTCGCCAAGGCCAACTTTTATGACATACTTGAAATCTCCTTATATATTTAGGCTTTCATGGTTTCCTTGTAAAATTAACAGCTTCCCACTAGATTTCTTTGCGTCTTACTTGAGTTTTTCTAAAAAATAAGGAGCTTGAACTCTTCTTCTCCTCTGTCAAGGATATCACCAAGCTTCACAACCATGGAGTTACCTGCAATCCAGTGAATAGTTTTTCATCAAAGATTTTAGTCATTTTCAAAGCTTGTTTGTCCTTTTGGAGATCGCCATGGAGGTCCCCAACTGCTAGCAAGTGTGGTTGAGATGGGTATGTAGATTTTTTTTGCCATTGTGCTTTCTAAGGAGAGAGAAAGAGTCCACTCACTGTGAAGTCAAATAAATGTGCTCATGAAGTTAAAGAGAGAGAGGGGTGCGTTTTGGCAGATGGGTCCATTGGATTAGCGGTGAATGTTTGATCAAGAGAGAGATAGAGAGAGAGAGAGGAAGAGACAGACGGCAGGTAGAGATTGGCTCCAAGTTAAGCAGAACGCAATCCAACCTTGAATGGAGCTCAATCCATTCCAAATAGGAAAACATTTTTCTTAGATGGGGCACGACTCAACTTTAAATAGGAACTTGTTACTATTGTCTATGGGAGCGCAATCCTAATGAGCATGGCAATACGATCCCATTTTACATAGAACACGTTCCTGTTAAATAAGGACATCGATCCCAATGTATCGGGAATACGCTCTATGTTCATATGGGATCTCAATTCACAATTTTTACACTCAATGGAAGTCGCTCCCCGAGCTCTAGAGCTTTAGACAGCTCTCGATCCGATGCTCCCGCTCCTGATAACTACGATTGTTCCACCCCCTATCCAAGCAGTTCCTTGGGCAATATCAACCTCCACCTTATTCAAATTCATCAGATCAATGATGACAAATGGTAAGTCCCCAGTTGACAAGAAGCCCTCATAGCTGTGGCCCCCACATCGTGCACATATAAGCCACCCATGTCGTCTCGAGCAAACCACTACATGTTTTAGTTGGATATTACTCAAAGGGAGAATGATAATACAGGGCATTGGGACAGACGGCTCGGTAAATCGAAGGTTTTGTAGAGAGAAAATGAGGAGTTCGTAATAAATTTGGGGTGATTAAGTGATTGTGGTATAGTTGGTCAAGCCATTCTTTTCAGAACAATCGAGAAGGCCACTCTCCAAAGTTGAAGCCATGGAGGGTGATGCATTTAGAAGAGAGTAGAGTAAAGGGTTAACTAATGCTACAGTAACAAATGTTGCCAGGGTCGCCATTCTTAAAGGGCAATGGGCATCCCTAATGACCATGCTTCCTATTTATAAATAAATTAATAGTCCATTCTCTCCCTCATTTATATAGAGTCATAGGTACCTAAACAATTGCTTGGAGTATTAAAATTTGTATTTGACTTATGTTGCAGTTATCCATTTGATTATATGGTTTTCCTAACTTCAATGTCCTGGGTCAAGGCCTCGTGGGACACGATTTGTAGTAAGAACAACGGATTGTCTTAATAACTAGGGCACAAATCATGGCCCTATGGAACATGGTGTTAACTGAAATTTTGTTGAAATTAAAAAGAAAGATTTAAAAGCTAAATTACCCCATTATAAAGATGGATAAAGTTTGTATAGGGTTGACACCTTGAAATGTAGAAATAAGGTACATGGCTATAATCCTTCAAAAACAAGGTTGTTTTGATGTTGGAAAAACATCTAATTGATCATCTAGACATCAATATGTGTAGAT
The DNA here is from genome assembly GCF_000471905.2 of Amborella trichopoda. The sequence goes on along the minus strand of NW_006499883.1, from coordinate 2,524,175 downwards.
ATAGGGAAGAAAATGGATTTCAAGCCCTAAAAATTACACATTTTGAGACATATTATATGGACCGTCTGCTTTTGAGATTTCATGCGTTATATAGGTATGGTTTATTTGAACCATTTGGAGTTAAAAAATTTTATAAATAGAAATCAAAATAGATTTTCGCACCATCCTAAGAATTTTTTACAACAAAAGAGTATTATCTTATGACAAAGTTTAGAGGTGCTTCTTACTTTGATATCTTAAGGTTGCAACCTTATGAAAACCATAAAGTTTTGAGGTGCACCTTACATTGTAATGCGGATGTGTAATTTACAGTAAATTAATGTACCTTAAGATTGGACAGGCTTTGGTGTGTTAGCCCACGCTCTTATTCCGTCTCGTTCAAAAATTTATATTAATAATGGTGTTTTGGCCCTAAAATCTTTCATGTTTTGGACCTACTATCATGAATATGAAGAAATCGATTTTGAATAACAAAAGAAACTATTTTAAAGTTTGTTTTTGGACTGTTCATCAGCTTTCACTTTAATCTTCCACAAATCATCTGATCTACATTGTTTTCAGGGCTACAAAATCATGTATCTACAGTGGAGATGTATCTAATGTGAACTAAATCCATCTCTAAGATGGATTTTCTGCAATGAGGCTTCACCTGAATAGAACCTCATTTTAGACTTTTCCTAAAAGAGTTGACACATTGTTGGGCTATATATGTCCGCACCCAATTTGAATTACCAATGCTCAAAATTCATAACTTTGAGAAAGAATTAAATGAAAATTTTCCAAACCCCCAACTAAATTTTACAATAAATTTTTGTCGTGAATGGGTAGAAATTGCTGGAATTTGATCCAACTCAACCCAAGTACAGGCAAGATGCCAAGATATGGGAACTTCTTAGGCCCCAAACATATTTTGTTCAACACTTTTCCAAACCAGTGTGTAAAAACTCTGGCGAGCCAACTCAGACGCACCTGACTAACTCAGACTCACTGTATCCCAGAGTTGGGTGGACCAAACTCAGGGATCTTAAAAAAAAATCAACTGTGATGAGATTAGATTAAGACCAAAACTAGTAAAATAGTTGATGTTAAACACGAATGGCTCACATGCTATTTAAATGTGACTGGTCTTCACACGCATTCTATAGTTGATTAGACAGGCGAAGGGGAATAGAGTCGCGATTTTACCTAATCCAACCCGAATCTCGAATTTGAACCCAATCGAGATCTTCTTTACAGGTCCAAGTTTTGGATTCGACAAAAGTGTATTTTCGGTCATTAGGACAAGTGTGATGTTATCCACATAGGGAGTAACATCACCCACATAGAGTACGCTAGTGGTATTTAATGCTCTATATGTGTGACGACACTCCTTATGTGGATTACGTCACACCCCTCTTAATGACTAAAAATATTCTTATTCAAAAATGTTTTATATACCAAACAAGGGTATTTAAGTGTCTAAATTTGTTAAATACAATTCTAAAATGCTCCATAGTGTGAGCACCCTAATATAACCTGTATATGTATATATAATATTACAAAATAATTTTTTGGACCCGATCGGATTGGATCTGGATCTATATCCAAATATTCTAGAACCGATCAGGTTCGGATCTGTATCTAGATCCCATGTATAGTTTTTAAAGAGGAAATATAGAATGAGACTATTTACCTTTGGTACAAGGTGAGACATTAATCTTAACCATTGGATGTAAAATTGGGTGGCTACAATTATTCCATTGACAAGCTCAAACTTTGTGACACATCCAAGCTATCAAAATTCACATCGGATGGCTGTAAACAATTGTGACCATCTTGCATCAAATGTAAATGGTCTCATTGTATACAATCCCTTTTTTAAATCTGGATCTGGATCCTAGTGGATCCGGACTCAATCTGACCCATTCTCAGTCATAAAGAGGACTTAGTTGAAATGCCAAGCTTTTTCAAACAATAAAAAATAGAACAAATGATTGGTAGAAAAAAAAAAAAACAAAAAAGAAAAAAGGAAGAAAGAAGAAAAAAAAGAAGAAGCAAGTACGGAGTACACTTATGCGTTAGTGGTGTATAGTACACACCATGTATGCTAGTCTGCACTTTGCACACACCGCATACTAGTGGTGTATAGTATGTTCCATATAGTGTTTGTATACCAAGTGGATGTTGAGATTTATAGTGTAAGTCCATCGATTAAGAAGAAAAATTCCCATTATAATATGGGATTGTATACAATGATAACCATTTACTTTTGGAATAGGGAGGTCACAATTGCTTACAACTATCTGACGTGAATTTGGATGTGTCACAAAATTTGAGAGAATTTCTTTTGAACTTTTAGGTCGGTCAATGAAATAAATGCAGCCACCTAATTTCACTTCCAATAGTCAAAATTAATTGTAACCACATTGTAGAAAAAGTAAATGGTCTCATTATATACTTTCGGTTATAATATTATATAACATGATGGGCCAGGTTTCTGTGCTAAGTGGATGCACATGTTCAATTGCTATCTCTTTCAATATTGCTTCTTGGATATGGATTCCGACTCAAACTTTTTCAGGTTCAATAATCTTGATCACCATGATAATGATTTTCAAAAAATAATAAATTTTCAAACTTTTAAAATAATACATCTTGTACAAATTATATTGACTGTCTATCAGCAAGATTTTAATGTGTTTATAGATCTGTTCGGTCTATATCATTTTTAAAATTGTGAATTTTATAATTAGTTATAAGAATAGATTAGCCATAAGATATTAGAAATGTAAATTAGCAAATTTAGGGCTGCACCTCGATCAAATCTCCCACTTATCCCACCAAAAATGAGAAAGAGCATATTTTGACCATCCGAATTTTTTTTTTTTTTTGTAATCCACTTATTGTTTCATTTTGCCTTCCCAAAATGGCAACAAAAATGGGTGGCAACAAAGCAAGATTTCTTTTATGATTTTGTCCCAAAATTTTAGAGTTCATTACTAAAATAAAAAGGAAAAACTTTCTATAAGGTTGCAAACTAAAGTGATAGAAAAAACGCACACCTTGAAAATCCATTGAAAAATGTTATTTTGATGGTGAAAGACCCTTTAATTGATCTTCTCGACCTCAAGGTATATAAATAAATAAATAAATAAATAAAACTTATAATACATTATCTAGACTGTCCATCCTCGAGACTTTCATATTTTTGTAAGTCTGCTCGATTTGTACCCTTCTTTTAAGTTTTAAATTTCGTATTTAGATGTGAAATAGTTTTCCTGATCATCAAGAAAATTTCAACACCAAAATTACATCTTTCGATAAACTTTTCAGGGTGCGCCTAATTAGATTGTTTAAGGGTCACACCTTATACAAACCACACCCAAAAGTAAAAAGACATGTACCGAAATTAGGACACAAGTTCACAGGGAACAAATCTTGTATTATTTTTATCATTTCTCTATGGTTTTCTTATTTTTGTGATCGTTTTGTGTTTTAATGCCCAATGATTTCCTCAGTTCTGTAATCCCATTGATGTAACTTCATTGATTAGCTACTTCTTGCCGTATTTCAATAAGCATTAAATATGAAAGAAATTAATATGACATTAGTAACTGGTCGTATGAACTTTGCGTATATAGAGTCAGGGTCGTGGCACTTTTACCAAGAGATCCATTGGGACAGATTGTAAGAGATACAATTAATGCCACTAGATCAATCCGTTTATATCATTATATAAAGATTAGGAGTCTGAAATAAATTGTCAATTGCAAACTACATAATGGTTGTTGTTCGAAGAAACAATTTGAACATTATTAATATAAATAAACAGAAGTAACTTTGTTCAAAAAAAAATTGTTACTGCTCATGTAAACAAACATGAATAAATTGGTATATAAATGCATACATAGGCATAGAGAGCACTTTTGCGGCATGTTTAAACCTCAAATTTCCTTTTCTTTTTTTTTTGTTTATTATTTCATGTCTTTTTACTATTTTTCCTTCAATTTAATTTTGATATTTGTTATTATTATGTTGTGGCCATCATTTAACGGGTTTGAATTATATTATCTAGTTGTGTTTCAAGATGTTTTATAATTGTTCATGTTTTCCCTTTCTTTTCTATAATTGGTTTTGTCGTCTTTATTTCATTTCAGCTTTTTACAATTTATTTATTTATTTTTTACAAGGCTACACATGAATGAAACTTGAGACACAGCGCTATAAAATCCTAGCTACTACCACCTTTACTCGAGCCCGATTCCTATTTCAGCTATTTACACTTGCATTCATTATTATATTTATCTCACTCTTCTATCATTTTATGTTTTTTTCTTTTTCATTTTTATTGTCTTTAAGAGATTTTATCTTTATTTAGGCCTGGTTTAGAATTTTTCTTTCCTTTTTTCATTTTCTTTTGTTTTCGAGTTTTCTTTATTTTTCATTTAAAATTACCTCGTTGTATTTTAAGTTCTTGTTACTTTTATAAAAAATAAATGATATCTTGGTAGACAATCCCTTAGAATGATATGTACTTCTTTATTGAATGTCATGTATGCAAATTATTTCAGAGTTGGTTATGGTTAATCATGTTGGAATAAAAGCCCCATCTATCCATTCAAAATTTTTAGAAATAAATAAATATTTGTCAGCCCTAATAATAAAGAATAGGATTGTACACTATGAGGCCATTCATTTTTTGTACAAGAAGGTTGTCAGTATGGATGTTTATCAATATGGATATGTATCTCTTGATAAGATTAGATGTTCTTGTATGGATAGATATCTAGGTATCTCTTGATTATGAGAAGATTATTTGGTATATATCTAAAATTGTTACTAGCCCTATATTTATGTGAGTCTTGTTTATTCTTTAATAACATCAATACATACAAAAGTTCTCTGAGATTCTAAGATTCTATCATGGTATCAGAGCCATAGGCTCCTCAACTTCATATTTGAGCTCACACCTCAAATCCGAGGTTCTTGTAACCTCTTTACGCTTCAAATCTGAGGTTGTCATAGCCTCTTTGGCCAGCCTATCCGCATCGAGGCCTCAGATTCGTCCCAAAAATTTTATGCCATTTTTTCCTCAACCTCCGATCGGACCTCTACTAACGAGTCGTGTTTTCAAATCTCTACCTATCAACCATTATTGTTGGGCCATGCGTTCAATTGCTTTGAGAGCAATCAAAAGTAGCTGGAGTTTGAATACTAAGTTGTAGAAACGAGTAGTATCTTCAGATGCATAGCTTGACCAATAGAAGCAGTGGAGCAGCGGCTAATCAACAAGCTTTAGCAGTGACAAATTAGCAGGCCTCCAGAACAGACAGCCGTATCAGAGCATGCTCGAGCAATTAGATATCAATTCTAGATTTTCACCGAAGATAGAAAATCATCGAGACAACTGAGAAAACAGAATGGCATTTGGAAGAACCAACGGAACTCAGTGTTGATTTGAGACGGATTTAGTAACTCCTAGACTAGAATATACATGATCAAGTAATAGAACAATAGACTGAATCATATATAGAGTAGATAGAATCGAATAACAAAAAACTTGATCATCAGACATGATCAAATAACAGATAACTCGATCATCAAATAGGATTGAGAAACAGAAATTCGATAATGCAGGAAAAGATCAAAACACCAAAACACAAGAGGCCACTAGAGAACACAAAAGGATCACCAACCAACTTTCTAGTCGAGTTTCAGAGGGTCAATGATAGTATCAGATTTCAGACGGATCTGGACCCTAAGATCAAGATCTAGAGGCAAAAACAAGCAGAGGGCGATTTTTCAAATGGGGCAAATTGGCTATTTTCAAATGCCATTTTCAAAGGTGGATTTAAGGGCATCATATTCATAAGTATATAGATACATTTAAAAAAGGAAGAAGTTTATATAAGGTTGCAACCTTAAAATGTAGAATTACATATGCATCTCAAAAATATTTCAAAACAATTGTTTTAATGTTCGAAAACCCTCTAATTGATCATCTCAACATTGAGATGTATGAATATGAGCAAAAAAAGTTATAAAAATAGTGCATCTTGTAGTACGTTATCTAGACCGTTTATTTTCAAGATTTTTATAGGTTTATAGATCTACTACATTTTGATTATATTTGTAGTTTAAAATTTTTTAATTAGATATGAAAATAGATTTTAAGATAATCCTAAGAATATTTTAAAACAAAATTATATGTTAAGATAAAATTTAAAGTGCATCTTAATTGGATTGTTCAAGGTTGGAAGCTTATAGAAACCACACCCTTTAAAGAAATAAGGTTTTGACGGACTAAGTTTGGCGGATATTTCAAGAAGGTTTTGACGAACTATTTTTGACAGAGAATGATCCTTATGCAGTAAAGGAGCAAATTTTTTTCGACCCACCATCTAACCACCCTTCCAAGCACCAATCAATCGACGGTTTTATTTCTATGCAATTTCATCAACCGAACCCACCATGCAATTGTTTATTGGTTTGGACCCCTTGTGTTCCAAGAAAATATCAACACTAGCAGGCGTATTTTACTATTTGCAAAGTTTTATTTTCCTTTTGTGATCAAATTTTTTTATTTGCAAAGTTTCCTTGCACTAGTTCCCTTACCATCACTATCAAAAAATAAATTACACATTGTTGCTGCATGACTAAATATATATATATATATAT
>NW_006499883.1:2471346-2504409 GCF_000471905.2 Amborella trichopoda | reverse complement strand
GAGAGAGAGAGAGAGAGAGAGAGAGAGAGTGAAGAGACGCAACAAACTAATTCAATTTCCAGTGAGGAGAGAGAGAGAGAAATGATGATCAAAGAGAGAAGTTTGAAACCAACCATGCAGCACAAACTCTTAAATTTGCATCTGAAAGAGAAAGAGGAGAGAGACTGAAGTTAATAAAACCAACCATGCGACCTGAACTATTTAATTTCCTTAAAGACTGGGGCCCTACGATGCCTTTTAAAGCCCCCCACATAGATTCTCCATCGCACTTCTCTTCCCACAGAAGCCAAGAGAGAGAAAGCAGTAGACATTCTCCAGAGAGAGAGAGAGAGAGAGAGATGAACTCATGTTATAAACCCACCTCTGTCGTTCTCTCTGCAACATAAGCATGAATAGGAGGTGTTAGAGAGAGAGACTGTAACGCCATGGTTTCCTTCCCCATGCAAAGCTCTGGAGATCATGAAAAGAGAGAATTGGAGAAGAACACAGCATCAATCAACAACAACAAGAGGAGATGGGATGATTTAGAACTACAGTTGGAGCACAAGGCTACCCCCATAGATGTAGAGCTCCACTTAGAGAGGCCACTCCCTCGAGAATGGCAACAGTGCCTCGACCTTCAGGTAAACCCTTCTCTCTCTAAACTCCACTCTTTCTCTCTCTAAAATTCTTTCTCCAGAATTCTCTCTATAAGCTATTTTCCCACCCAATTTATATGGTCTTAAATCAAAATACAAATCGATTTGTTTTTGCGCACCTGTTTCCACTGTCTCTCTCTCTCTCTCTCTCTCTCACGCACAAAAATAGGACACTTCCATCAACTGGACTAGAATTGGGGTATTTTGGTCATTAAAAGAAATTTACTGGGCCGCTTTATTTCATTTTTGAGGAGCACAAAAGTATATAAGGGAACCTGACTCTTTAATGTTGGGTTCCTCTATCGTTTCATTATTTACTTCAATCAAACAAAATTGCTCCAACTACAATGAGAAAAATAAAGCTTTTGATATTTGATTCTTGTGTTGGAGAATGATCTTCTAGTAATCACCACTCTTTCAGTTGGTTGATTCTATCACTTTCATTGTCGATTATTTACAATAAAACATTATTTTATTTGTTTTTGGTACAAGGTCACGACCACTCCTTGTCATTAGATATGAAATCAAGTGACTATAATCACAAACTAAAGTTTGAAAATGTCTTTTTTAACACTTTGAACACGATCAATAGCATACCTTTAACCCTCAAATTAGACATCAAATGACTAAAAATAGTTGTGACCTTATACAAAAGTTAAATATTCTTCCTGCTTGCTTTTCTTAACAAAATGAGGGATGACTTCTATCAAAATTCGATTAATATTGAAGTAATCCTGTTGAAGCCCTGCCTATAATCTTCATCTACGCATGGTTGGCATAGGATCTTCCACCCCCAAGATTTATTCTGTTAACATTTAATATTTCATTATTGTACACTGTTGAATTACTCGAAGGAAAATCGTTTCATGTGGTGGGGACCGCATTTCTACATTTGCGTTCTCCATAGTATAAAGCTTCCACATAAAGATGGATGCAAATAGGTCGTTCATCTAAAATTAATTGAATCTAACAATCCAAATGTTTTTTTGATAGAATTAGTTTTTTTAATTTTTTTATATTCATGATCTACATGTTAGAGATTAGATGTCCTTAAAATTAGGTCCAAAAATCCGTCTCAAAAATAGATTTTTAAGAGGTTGACTCAATTGTACATGGACTCATAAAAACCGTATCCTTACTTGAATAACATGAAATGAAAAAAATTAAAATTTATTTTTGTATTTCAAAAATTACATGTGCATAGTAATCTCTATAACTTTTTATTTGATACTGAGCAGTCAGGGGAGATACACTTCTACAACATAAGGACTCAAAAGAGAACATGGAAGGACCCAAGAGAGGCACCCCATCCCTCTATGCGTCTCGACCTGGAGCTCAACCTCACATTGCCTGAAAATGATGGCGACCACCTGAAAAGGCCAAAAACCGATGATCCTAAGCATTTTCCGGCCACCGAAATGGTCGCCACTCCATGTTTCAGATGCCACATGCTAGTGGTGCTCTGCAAGTCCTCACCCACTTGCCCTAATTGCAAATTCTTGCACCCTTTGGAACAGAAAAAGGAACCCAATTTGCCATTTCGCCAAACCATGAGTCTACTTTGTTGCGAGGACTAAGGCACTAGCACAAGGGCCATCTTTCCTTGAAAATAACTAAAATGCCCCTAGAACAACAGAAAGAAAATATAAATCGTACATAAGTGATTTACCTTAGGTTGGAAGTGATGCAAGAGTGTCTTTACAAAGATCTATAAGGGTAGTTTGGTTTTGTTGTGTCAATATAAATGACCTGAGGTGGACTCTATGGTTTTTGAGAAGGCTTAACTGGTCATATCTGAAATATGTTAGGGTAGTCATACAAAAGGCTTGTAAGTATGGTGCATGGTGGTGCAGTGGAGGAGGGCTTATGTTAATATTGGTTTTGGTATATCATTGTAAATGGCCTGGCCTAAAAAAAAAATAGCAAATATGAAAAGAAAGAAACCTGTTCAAGTACTTTTTTCCTGGATTATTTTCATGTTTTCTATAAAACCCTAGTTCATTTTTACTTCATTATATGGCAATATAGAATTATCCTTTATTTTGGGGTTGATCAATGGGAAAGGGTCGACTATCTATGTTAGGAATAGAATTCATCTGTGTTATATTATGTTAGTGGGGAAGGGGTCATCTATCTGCATTAGAAATAGAATTCAAGACATCATACTGTGGCATCCATTAGTGTGCCGCTTATGCCTTCAATTATTTCTAAGTATAAAAAGAGCTTCTCTTCCTTGTTTCTACTCTTTTATGGGTCATTTGGATTTTTTATTTCCCAGACTTAAATATGCATCAAAACTTGGGTATGCAGATTCTAGTATACATAAATTCTAGTTTTAGCAACATTTTTGTTTGGGTAGCTTTTAGAAAAGTAATTATATACAATGAGACCATTTCTTTTTATTCCAATAGGTCACAATCACTCCTACTCGTTAGAAGCCAAATTGGATGGCTTGAGCTAGTCACGAAGTCCGAGGCTTTTATTTTATTTTTAACTTTTAAGTCTTTTCAATAACATTCTTACAACCCTTAATTTAAAATCTCAGAGACATGAGTGATTGTGACTTTTTTGTACAAAAAGTAAAAGAAAAAATTTATATAGGGTTGAGGCTCTAAACAATTAAATTCGAGCCTACATTAAAAATTTCACTAGAAACAATTAAATTCGAGCCTACATTAAAAATTTCACTAGAAAAAGTTGTTTTGATGTGTAAATATCTTCAAATTGATCATCTCGACATCCGGATGCATGAACATGAGAAAAAAATGGATTTCAAGTTTTGGAAAGAGTACATCTTGTAGTATGTTTTTGGACCGTCAATTTTTAAGATTTTCAAGCATTCATAGATATGCTCAAACTACACTATTTTTTAAGCTTTAAATTTTATAATTAGATATGAAAATATATTTTAAGGATTTCACAAAGATTTCCAGTATTAAAACCGTATTACTCGACACAAATTGAAGGTGGGCTCTACTTTGATTGTTTAGATCCTCGATTCTTTACAAACCGCACCCAAGAGTAAATGGTCTCTTTTGTACAGTGTTTCTTTAGAAAAGCCTAGTGTATGACAAATCTCATGTTGACTACGTCAAAGTTCAAAACCAAGTCTTAGCAGTTTGTTGGTGAACCAGTTTAGCTGTGTATTTTATAAGTTAACCATTACATATTATCATGTATCCAACAAAACAGGTATCCTGGAAATAAGACATCCATAACATAAATAACAAATTAAATGATTCGTATCTTATATTGTAGATCATTTGAGACATCCATTACATAAATAACAAATTAAATGATTCGTATCTTATATTGTAGATTATTTGGAGTCAAATTAATGTAAGTACAACTTTTGAAAAACAGCCACCACAAACTTTCTTGGTTAACAAACCAAGATCAAATAGTAGTTAACAATGTGATGTTCAAGGGATACTACTAACGTGAGGATCAGTCATCTAATAGAGAACATGAGTGCATAAACCACAAAATGATACAAAAGCACCTTCAATTACTTTGAAAATTAAGCAAAATGATATAAAAGCACCTATGCAGCGTCGGGACATAGAGAAAAAGCTAACACACTGAACAACAAGAAAGAGAACAAAGCACATAAAAGCAAGGGTCCTGAAAGAGCAAAAACCAAACATGAGTAAAGTTAAAGAACGCATACCAAACACGCTCAACAATGAAGAATGACTGACATAATGAACTAAATAATGCACTAGAGAGAGAGAGAAAGCACAACCAAACAGCAAAACAATGAAAAAATATTCACCACATTTGGAAAATGAGAGTATGCATACCAGAAATATTGATAAGAGAGAAATAAATAGATACAATATAAGGGAAAAAACAACAAAAAGATGGAGAGGGGGAGGGGAGAGAGTGTGTGTGAAAAGTACTAGATAGGGAAATACCAAGGAGAGACCACCTGAATGAGGTTTGGGGGAGAAAAGGAAGACCTACTTTTTTCCATGAACCAAGTCATCCCCAATGTACACCCAATCTTTTTTTTATATAGAAAATTACTAATGAAACCTGAAGATAAAAACAATGTCTAAATCATGATCATCATCATTATCATCATCAGATTCTTATCCCAACTATTTGGGGTTGTTTACATATCGTATTCTGTCATTCTACTCTATCAAGGGTCATACCTTTAGTCCCCATATCTCTTCTTATTACTTCCATCCATATTCATTTGGGCCTTCCACTGGCACTTTTAGGGCTTTACACTTGAAGCAAATGGCATCCCCTAACTATTGTTGTATTGGGTCTATGCTGGACATGGCCTGCCCACTTAAGTTTATTTTCCCTCTTTAGATTATGATTGAAGCCATATCTAAGTTCCCTTGAATGTATTTATTTTGAATTTTATCCGTTCTTGTCGTGCCACTCATCCATTTCAACATCATCATCTCAGCTATATTCATCCTATATGTATGTTATTTTTTTACGGCCCAACATTATGTCCTATAAAGCAAAGTTGGTCTCACAAATGTCCAATAGAACTTTCCCTTCAGTTTCATTAGCACGTGGCAGTCACATAAAACTCCAGGTGTACATCTTCACTTCCTTCACCCAGCTCTAATTCTACGTGTGAAATCTTCCTCAATCTCTCATTTTTATTAGATTATCGAGCTAAGGTATAAAAAATACTCTTTTTAGGTATTTGCTAATCATCAATCTTAATTACTTCCTCGTTTCTACTTCTATCATTACTAAATTTTCATTCCATATATTCTGCCTTAGTCCGGCTAATTTTAAAACTTTTAGATTTTTTTTTAGTATCTTTCAAAGATATAACTTTGTGTTGACACCATTTCTTGTCTTATTGAACAAAACTATAAAATTAATAAACTATGAAATATGCAAACAACATATACTATGGTACTTCATCTTGTAGGTTCTTAATTAACTCATCTATAACTAAAACAAAAAGATATGGGCTCAATACGAACTCTCGATGTACACCTATTATCATTGAAAACTCACTTGTCTCTCTACAAGTTGTCTCCACATTTGTTTACATTTTGAAAAGTTATAAAATATGCTCATAATGATGTTTTGGGGCTTCCTTTGTTTTAATCGTGGCTTATGTTTTTTACTGATTCATTCCTTGTATCCCTGAAGCTGGTAGGGAAAACGCTAATGCATTTGAAAGAAATAAGAGGTAGTTAGGTTAAATGTTGGTTCATGGGTCTCTCTGGCTTTTGAGGTTGAAAGTTTCGGTATGAAGAGTGTTCCCATGAAACAAATACAGGTGGTGTGATGAGCTTTTTAATAAGGCTGCGGTTTGTATAGAGCCTAGGCTCTAAACAATCAAATTAGAGCCTACCTTCAAATATTGGCGAGAAATATAGTTTCAATACTGAAAATATTTGTGATAGCTTTAAAATATATTTTTATTTTTATTTATAAAGTATAAAACTTCAAAAATAGTGTAGATCGACATATCTATGAAAACTTAAAAATCTTGAAAATTGACGGTCCAAAAATGTGTTACAAGATACATTATTTCGAAAACAAAACTTGAAATCTATTGTTTTCTCATATTCATGCATCTAACCTCTTCCTCTGAAATTTTTTAGGTAGTCTCAAATTTAATTGTTTAGAGCCTCAGCTCCATATAAACTTTTTCCTTTGAAGAATAACTTTTACTATTTTGGAAAGGGTACGGTTTGTATAGAGCCGAGGGTCTAAACAATCAAAGTAGAGCCCCACCTTCAAATAGTCTTGAGAAATGTGGTTTCAATATTGGAAATCTTTGTGATAGTTTTAAATATATTTTCACTTCTAATTATAAAATTTAAAGATTAAAAATTGTATAGATCGAGCAAATTTATAGAATCTTGAAAATTGAAAGATAAAAAATGAATTACAAAATGCACTATTTCCAAACCTTGAAATTCATTTTTTTCTATGTTCATGCATCTTGATAAAGAGATCGTCAATTTGAGGATATTTGAGAATAAACAACCTCTTCTAATGAAATTTTTGAGGTACGCTCTAATTTGATTGTTTAGAGCCTTAACTCTATATAAATTGTTTCCTTTTAAAAAATCCGAAAGGAAAATACATCCGTGCTGAATGTAAATAACACCTGTCATATAATGTCCATATGCATTGCCACCGCAAATGTCGTCTATTCACTGGGATGAAAACACTCACATGCACACGCGCAAAACTCGCGTGATGCAAAAACAACCACACATGCTTGCAAACCTCAAAAGTTATGGACAAGGATATTTTATTTGGTCAAAAAGTTTCAATTTATCTTTATTTATTCAGAAAAGAGAAAACAGGGAGGGGTGGAGAGAACTTTTGAGAGTTTGAACTCATGGATCCATTGTCGCTCAATGGACTATAGGAGCAACTATCTTGGAGCATTTTATGAAATCTATCTAAATCCTTTCATTTGAGTTGATCATGGGGACGACAAAAACGTAACCAAAATTTCTTCACATAAAAAAGTCCCCATATTTATTTGTCAAAAACAAAAAGAAACAGTCCCCATATTTTTTCGGGATTACAACACACCTAATTCTGATCTCAAGTTACACCACCAATTATGCGCATAAGGAAGAATTAAAAATGCAGTGATAAAATGGAAAGGAAAGCAGTGCTCACAATAATAATCTAATCCTATAAAATGGTCTCCAATATTTGGGCCATAGTGCATGGTTCTGGGAATACCAACGGGTGCATCTAGCTAAGGGGTATTCATTACCTAAATCTTTTAATAATATTTTATTCTGCTTTCTATTAATTTAAAAATAAAAAATATCATCATCATTATCATCAAACTCTTTATCAACTATTTGGAGTCGGCTATACTAATCTTGGCCTATTATTCTGCTTTATCAATGGTCATATTCTTAGTGAGGCCACAAGTCCCTATATATTTTTTTACTAATTCCAACCATCTCCTTTTGGACCTATCCTTTGCCCATTTTTAGCCTTCCACATTAACCACTTGCACCTCCTAACAAATGATGTGTTGAGTCTGCATTGCACATGGCCTGCCCACTTAAGTCTGTTTTCTCTCATCTTATGACCTATTGGAGTCACACCTAAGTTAATGTATTCATTTTGAATTCTATCTCTTCTTTTCTTTCCATTCGTTCATTTCAATATCCTCATATCATCCACACTCATCTGATGGATATGTTGTTTCTTGACCACCCAACATTCTGCCTCATAAGGCAATGTTGATCTTATAGCTATCCTATAGAACTTCCTCTTCAGCTTCATCAGTACGTGGTGGTCACATAAAACTCTAATTGTACATCTCCAGTTCCCCCACCTAGCTTGTCGAGACAACCTGGTGTATTCTTGATATCTGCATAAAAAGCCAACTTTCTTAAAAGACGTGGATTTTCCTTAACCAGGCATCATTGTTTCATATTGTGTACTCTTCAATATAGACCGTTATCATGTACAATTCTATATATTTATACAAAAGAGCCATAAAAGGGCCATAATAATAAAGATTAATTCTCCCTTCATGAATGTAGACCCAATCAGCCGAACCACGTAAATTCTTGTGTGCTAATTTTCTCTCTCATACTCTTAACATGGTATCAGAGAGAGGATTCGGTCTATCAGGTTGATCGTGTGTACCACTGCCTACACCGTTTCTTTTTCTTTGACTGAAATTTTATTGTCTTATTTCGATTGATTGTTTTGACAGATCTTGAGAACTCTTTTGGGCTTTTTTTGTGGTCCGAAGATCTTCACTTGTCTTTCTCTCTCTACCCGATGGCAATTTGCTTCTCCAATCTACTTGCACCTTGTCTTTCTCTCTCTACCCTGCATCAATTTCCTTCTCCAATTTCCCTCACGCTGCGTCTTGCAGCCATCCCTATATTGGCCTAACAAGCCTTATCCTGGTTCACCAGATTTGTTACGCCTACTATATTTTTTGGTGTAGGCATGGATTTTTCAGATCGATCTTGATTCTAAACTGCACCGACCGTTCAATGAGATCTTGCTCAATTGGGATTTTTTTATTATTTTAGAGAGAGAATATGGACTGGTATCATTGGGAATGGCTTCCTATTAGGTTCCTTGGTTTCTTGGGTCACTGTGATTTTTAGAATAAGAGCCAAAGGAGGTGGTGCAAGCAACAATGTCAAGAAACCTTCGGATATGGGCAATTGCTAGCTCCTCTGTCTAGTCATCTTCAACAATGGCGAGAACGCAGGGCCTGAGGGAGATGATATCCACTTGATTTCTAGCCATAAGGGCCGACAGGTTGCCTATACTTTTCTGGCGCGTTTTTGATTGCCGGCTATTTTTCTGGCGAATTTTTTGGGGTACCGATTGTTTCCAGCGAGGTGAAAGGAGATCTACACTCTCCCTCAGATGTTGGCTCTGTGAACTCTTTGGTTTTTGTTTTAAGTCGATCTTTTTCTCTGGTGGTTTCTTTTCTGAGATCTACATTCTTCTATTAAGCAATCAATGAGATCTACATTCTTCTATTAAGCAATCAATGATCCATTAAGCATGTGGTCTCTTTTCTCATAAATTTGTGGTGGACCCCTGAGACCACATTATTTCAAGAATGCAATATTCTTATTCAAAGATTTTTTGGGCTATGTTGTGCACCTCGCCAACCTCCCCTCTTGGATTTTTGGGTATTATTTTTCGGTATTTTTTTTGTTTGGCTCAATGAGGACTTTCTTCATTCTTTTTTTATTTAACCATTGTATTTGTTCTCAAGGCTGAAAATACCAACAATAATGAGCCAAATCCCAACCTCATAATAACAACTGAATTATTAAAGGGAGGGGTTAATTATATTTTTTGTGCAAATTCTGCCAAATTATCTATTAGTGAAAAAGAAAAATTGGGATACATAAATGGGTTTATAAAATCAAGTACAAGAGTGATGGTAAAATTGAAAGGCACAAAGCTAACTTGGTTGCAAAAGTTACACAAACTTATGGCGAAGACTATAAAGAAACTTTTGCACCTATGGCCAAAATGAACTCTATTAGAGTTCTTCTTTCCAATTGCCACAAATTAAAATTGGCCCTTGTTCTAACTTGATGTTAAAAATTAATTTCTTCAAGGTGATTTAGAAGAAGAGATGTATATGGAAATAACACGTGGACATCGTAGAAAAAATTCAGATCTTATGTGCAAACTAAAGAAAGCAATATATGGCTTAAAACAATCTCCTAGGGCCTGGTATACCAAGTTAAGCAGTGCCTTATTAAATAATGGTTTTACTAGAAGTGTTGTTGATTCTTCTATGTTATAAAAGGAATTCCATCAGAATTGTTGTTGTATTGGTATATGTTGATGACAGTATAGTCACTGGGAGCCACATACAAGGGATTGATCAACTAAAGAAACATCTCGGCAATGTTTTTTATATTAAAGATTTAGGAAAATTAAGGTATTTCCTTGGCGTAAAAAATAATTGGTTATTGTGATGCAGAAAGGGCTGGTAACCCTTCAGATAGAAAATCTACTGCAGGTTTCTGCACTTTTGTTGGTGGAAATATTGTCACATGGAAACGTAAAAAGCAAAATGTTGTCACTAGATCCAGTGCTGAAGAAGAAAATCGTGCCATGGCATCACAACTTGTGAACTAAATTTGTTAAAATCCTTTCTCAATGACTTAGGTTTCAAGACAACCAAGCCAATACCATTATTTTGGGATAACCAAGCTGCAATCAATATTGCAACTAATCATGTTTTTATGAAACAACTAAATATACTGAAGTAAATTATCATTTTGTTAGGGAGAAGGTTCAAGCCGAGACGATTTCTATTCCTCATGTTAACAGTGAAAATCAACTTGCAGATATCTTCACTAAAACGGTTGGTAAGGAAAAATTCATCCGCGCTCTTGACAAGTTGGATTCATTCAATCTCTTCACACCAACTTGAGGGGGAGTGTTGGGACAACTTGGTGTATCAGTGATATCTGCATAAAAAGCAAGCTTTCCTAAAACACATTGATTTCCCTTAATCACGTTGATCATTGTTTCTTATTGTGGAATCTTCAATATAGAATGTTATCATGCACAATTCTATATATCTGTACCATAGAAGGGTCATAATAATATATATTAATTCTCCCTTCGTGGATGTAGGCCTAATCGGCCGAACCACATAAATTCTTGTGTGCTCATTTTCTCTCCCATACTCTTAACAGAGCTCTAATTCTAGGTATGGCATCTTCCTCAATCTCTCCATTTTTTTAGATTATCGGCAGGCTCGTTTGGTATTTCTTAGCCATCAATATTAACTACTTCCCCGTCTCTACTTCGATTATTACTAAACTTGAATTACATATATTTTGCCATAGTCCAACTAATTTTATAACTTTTATATTCTTGAGCATCCCTCCATACTTCTTTATGTTGATGCCGCTTTGGGTATCATCAATCAAACCTACATCATTTGTGAGTAACATACATCACAATACCTCATCTTGTAATTGCCTAGTTAAGTCGTCCATAACTCAGAAGGAGAGGTATGTGCTCAACACTAACCCCTGATATAGACCTAATGTAATTTAAAACTAACTCGTCTCTTGGCTAGTTATTCATACACTAGTTAATGCTCCCTCATACATGTCTCTCAAGTCAATATAGTATCTAGAGACTCATATATTTTCCATCACCTACTAAATCAAATCTCGAATATCTCTATCGTAAATTTTCTTTAGATCAATAAAGACCATGTGAAAGTTTTTTCCCTTTTTCCTGAACTTCTCAATTACTTGCCTAAGTAGGAAAATAGTATCGATTTGTTGATCTCCCTGGCATAAAACTGAATTAGTTTTCTAATACACTCATTTCATGCCTTTGCCATTGCTCAATCACTCTCTCGCGCAAGTTCGTAATGTGGCTAATAAGTTTGATCACTTAATAGTCCATAAAATTTTGCATGTCTCTTTTGTTCTTGTAAATAGGTACCACAATATTTTTCCTTCATTCATCTGACATTTTCTTTGTTCTCAACACCTTGTTAAATATCTTGGTCAACCAGTCAATACCGATCTCTCCCATACATTTTCAGATATCTATTGGAATATCATCTAGTCTTAAATCCTTTCCTATCTTCATCCTCCTCGAAGCTCTTTTCACTTCCGATATCCTAATCGACAAATGTATCTATGACCTCCTCTCTCATTTATGTTTACGGTTCCTTCTACCATTGTGTTCCCATTGTGTATGTCATTCAATAATTTTTGAAAATAAACTCTCCATCTTTTATTGACCTCGTCATCCTTCACTAAGACTTTTTTACCCTCAAAATAAAAAATATTTTGAGCTAAAATCCCTAGACCAAACGCGAATGAAAACCCACACAACGTTGAATTAGGACTATCCATATTGATGAGCTTCAAATCTGGGAAATGTTGAAATTAGGCTTTTAGGCTTTTATTTAATTGCTCATATGATGCATGGAAAATATTACTTGAGAAACACTAAGTCACATGAATGGATACTACAACCGGTTGAAGGACCCCTGGCGAGGCAAATCTCACCACACTGGTTTGGACAAAACATATAGGGATGGGGTTGTTTATGTCAAAAATAAATTAAACTAGATATTTAAATTGATTGGGGTTGGGCCTGGCAATGGGATAGACAGCCTGATCCTGTCTTGAAAAAGAAGGCTAGGGCGACAAAATTTTTCTTGAGGGCCGGACCCAAGCCAAGGGCCATGCTTAGCTAGGCCTGGGCTTGTTTTTCCTCAAGTTTGTGCTTTGTTCTTTTGACTTGAGCAGACACAGCCCAACCGGGCCTAGGCCATTAGACCAAACCACCTATCCATAGCCCCAAGGAAGGGCCTAGGCATAACTCCAAGTTCTGGGCCCTAAGGTCCAAGGCCAGGCCCGAGAGACCCTTGGCCTAGCTCAGGCCCAACCCATTCCCTTCCGTATTTGGGGATGTGTCCGTTTTAAGTTTTTCTTCCAGCGACTAAACATCTTTGTTGAAAAGCTTGAAGAAGCGTTTTTAGTGTCGAAGCTAAGACCTTTGCACTTATATATCCCCTATTGGTCTAAAGTGCTTCATCTCCCCTTGTACATCGCCTATTGGTCTAAAGTGCTTCATCTCCACTGCTCAAAGAAATCAAATTTAGATATAAGTAAGATCATAGCCCATATGATCAAGATTCAAGACTAAGTCAAATTTTAAATATATTTAGAAATAAGAGATAAAAAGGTTGATATTCTTTGAAAACAAAAAGTGAACCAATTATTTCAAAAGGCACAAAGATTCAAATCGTATTCGAATTTTGGTTTAGATGCAAGTAAATCAATTGCTTCAAAAATCAGTTTAAATCAAATAAACACATTAAAAAATTGCTTCAAAAGAATCCCAAAATTTCTTGATGCCTTGGTTCCATTAAATAAGTCCTTAGATCCAAAAAAAAGAATATGTTATAAATCTTGTAGATCGGGTAAAAATAGTTAAGACTATAGTTTTGAGTAGACTGAAGTTTAGAGAGAGCGGGGGTTGAATAAAATTGTGATTAACTTTTTTTTTTTTTCTTTTTTTTTTTTTCCTTTCTCTGGGTAGGGGATGGGTTTTCCAAGGTCTTATTGGCGTGTAGGAATGTTGGGTGAGTGTGACCATTAAAGGCCTTATGAGTGCTTGTAAAATTAAATAATATAGTGGAACATGAACTCAGTAGGAGTGTGGTCACTCGTGGACCATATTAAGCAAACGATGTTTGCTACTACCGGACTGTGCTTGACGGACTAAGCCAGTCGGTTGGGAAAAAACCATATTACCTGGGCATAGAGTATAAACTGATAAGGGTTCTAATGAGTCATCCCTTGATGAGGTCGGATTATGCCCGGATGAGTAAGCCAAGGGACTGTGCGACCCTTGTGTGTGATGGTGGCCTTCAGAGACGGGGGCCAAAGCCTCATTCACGTATCATCACACGGCATGCATATTGATAGAACGTTTTGAGAAAGCAAGCTACCTTTCAAGTTGAAGCGTATGCATGACTGAGAGTTATTCCTAAGCGTCATAAGAGCTATGGTCGCATCAGGTCTAGGTGACATTGGCCCGTTTTTAAGGGAGAACCTAAATCCACAGACAAGGATTGCAACTTTGGTGACCTACTAATAAGCCCCTGTATGAACAGTAGGTCATGAGAAACACTGTGTCAGTTTGATAAAGCAAGTGTAGTCTGTAGTCCACAGTTGAAGATCGAGTGCCCGAGTGTTTGATTGATTTAATTCCTAGACCATATAGGTCATTTTCCCATCCAATGAATTTAATTATGATTGTTTTATGATATATATGATTTTAGAATTATTATTTGAATTTTTTTAGATTATTGGATATTTTATTTATCAAATTTGAATTATAAAATCAAAGATATTAATTTTACATTTATTTAAATATTCAAATAAATTCTAAAATTATTTTATTGAGATTTAAAAATATTTAAAATTACAAGGGGCCTCATTGTATACAATGGGCCCACCATGGCCTAGATGGTGGGGCCCATGAGATCCTCTCATGGATCGCACGCCCCACCCATTTAGAAGCTTTTTATTTTTGTGATAAGTAATTTTGGCTTGTAGGCCAAGTTGCTACGTGTTTTGGGAAGCTATTGACTTGAGGAAGCTTTGAATGAATTTTTTAGAAAGCATAAGAAGGCTTGTGCATTATTTTGGTATGTACAATATTATATTTGAAATTATTTTATTTAATTTCTATTGATGGAAAAATGGTTTAGAAAATGGGGATAAAGGTTTTAGCACCTTCCATAATGTTGATGGCTCATCTATGGAATAGATGGTTCAAATCTCTCACCTCACAAGTCACCTAAGATTAATGGTTCACATTCAATCTCACAAGAAGAGGCAAGCCAAAGAAAACTTTAAATGACCTAAATCTTGTTAAAATCTTATCAAAAAGGGATTGTCTCTACCCAAAATCTCTACACTTTATCTTTCTATCTCTCTCTTAAGAAAGCTTCTCTCTCTCTCATGAAAGCCCAAAAGGGGTACGCCCCACTCTCTCATCTTTGATCTCTCTCTCTCACATTGTGAAAGAACCTAAGGGTTTAGGCTATGGAGTTCTTCTCTCTCTCATCTCTCAATTATGGATTTATGACTAAGGGTTTTAGGATTAGCAAAAAGAGAATCCATCTCTCTCAAACTAGGTTGCTAAGGGAATTCTCCTAGGATTTGAGTTTGTGATTAAAAGGATTCATATTCTATTGGCGTGGCTTGGCCTAAACTTGTTTTCTCGGTTAAGATTGAAGATTGATCATTGATCCCGCGCCATCAGATGATGGTGACTCGGTATGGGGTGTAATAAGCCCGGTTGAAGTTATCTCCAGTACTCTCATTTTGTTTCTTCTCATATTTAATTATATTGTTTTTATATTTCCAAACAAAAGAATTGTGGATATTTTCTTTGTTTATAAAAAATTGATTTAATAACATCAAGGTTTTTAAGATCTTGGATTTATTAGTTTAATTTTTTTGAAGCAAGAGTTATTGTAACAAGACTACTTGTAAGTGATCTTTGCTAAAAGAAAAGAGAAAAAAGAAAAAAGGTGAAAAGTAATAAAAAAAAATAAAAAAAATTCCTCAATCGCATTAGTATTTCTTTCAAGGAAAAATACTCAATCTTCTCCTAAGTTTTGCAATTCCCAATTTATGCAGTCTAATAGCCAATACACTAAACCGGTTTAGGGCCAAAACGGACCGATAATTGACTCGACCTGATTCCACTTGGACAGTTCCTTATCAAATCGGTGATGTTTCTATGCATTGTTTTTTGGGATTGAATCCCTGCATTTGCAAAATACTTAAATAGAACAAACCAATCTCATATGAATCGATATTGACATAAGATTGACACATGCGGTTTATGTGTATAGTGTCGTTATGAGAAAGCATCGGACTCAAATCATTTAAGGAGCACACGAAATCCTAGACTCTCTTTGATCATCATTAAAGGAGAACATGAAATTCTAGCCAATACCTACCTTTGGGGGTCTTGTTTTTTTTCTTTATATTGATTTTTATTTTATTTTTTGTAAAGAGAGTATCAGAAAAAAAAAAAAAAAAAAGGGGAACTTACGTGCTTAGACAGAGAAAATTGTAGAAAAAAAAAAGCACAATGGGAGATTGAGTTTTAAGTCTTTCGTTCTCTCAAGTAAGTGTTATATAATTTTTTTTTTTTAACTAGTGAAAATCGTTGATCATTTTCGTACGTGGATATAATCACATCTGCAACAAATTATATAAAATCTATAGTGAGCAACACATGGTTGCTTCTTCTTGTCTCTAGAAGATTCTCTCCTCTCACCGTCTCTAGATAATTCGCAATACGTGGTTGAAGTAAACCGACTCTCTCTCATTCCTTTTTTTTCTCTCTCTAAATAACTCCCTTGTAGGCGGTGTGTGTAAAACGGCTATAAGAAAGCTCTTTATAAGGGGGTAGATCATATTGCTTAATTTAAGAAATATGATATAGCTGTACTAAAATCTATAAAAATGGTGAGGAAGCGTGAATACTAAAAGATAGAATGGGTTAATTGGTCATATGAAAGGGGCTAGTTGAAAAGGGTTGAGCATGTAGGAATTAAGGGCTTGAGTGGAGAGGGTGTGTGTGCACGTTTTAGAGAGTGTATTTTGGGTGGTTGAGTGTTAGAAATATGTTGCATTACTAGTTCTTTTAATAATAGAAGTCGATGCTTCTTTCCCTTCATTGTTGTGCTGGATTTTAACTCTACACTTGGTATCAGAGCGGGTTTCGGGCTATTGTAAGTGAGAAGTTATATGTTGTGAATCCGATTAGTCAAGGACTGAACTTCTAGGTGTTGAGAACTTCTAGGTGTTGAATTCAACGTACGATTACACCAATAATGATGGAGGACCTAGCGAATGCATCTGGAGGAGTCGAGAAGCTAAACCACTACAACTACGACGACTGACGGTTGTATATGGAACCATACCTATAAGGACAAGACCTCAGAGAGGTCATCGAATGCAGCAAAACCAGACCACCAGCAATAGAGAATGCTGAGGCACTATGACGATGGCGCATCAAAGTCGGGAAGGCTATGTTCGCGATAAAGATAACAGTTTAAAAGGACTTGTTGGACCCACCACTCCGAAGCAAGCCTGGGACGTGTTGACAACATTGTTTGTCAAAGCAAATGATGCTCGACTCTAATTTTTGGAAAACAAGCTTGGATCGGTATCACAAGGGACTATGACAATCAGCCAGTACTTCACATAGGTGAAATCTCTGTGCCATGAGATTTCAAAACTTGATTCGGAATCTTGGATTAGTGACCAGAATGAGATGTATCATCACCAGAGGCTTGAGACCTGAATACAATAGGTTCATGACAACCATCAGAGGATGGCAGATACAACCAAATCTTCTAGAATTAGAAAGTCTGCTGGCTAGCCAAGAGACTTTGGCCAGACAGATGGCTAGTATATCCGTGAAGGATCAAGAGGAGGTGCTCTTCGCACGAAAGAAGTAAGGAGAGACTCTCGAGACCAAGCAAAGGAGAGCGGGCTTCCAACCAGGGGGAGTTAGACCGGTGGCCATGGAGATCCCGACGAGACGTCGATTGCTACAACCGTGGCAAAAGGGGCCACATTGCTCGTGATTGCTGGTCAAGGAAAAGGAGTCTTGCTGAAGGAAATGTGGTGATGATGACAAGTCACCTGTTTGAGATCGAGGAAGAATGGGATGCTATGGC
Organism: Amborella trichopoda; assembly: GCF_000471905.2. The sequence goes on along the minus strand of NW_006499883.1, from coordinate 2,487,042 downwards.
ATCTTTTGCAGTAGCTGAAGAGACCGAACTGATGAGTTCGGAAGTGACTGATTATCAACTTGGTGATGCAAGTCGAGCTGAGACGATTGAAAGAAACCAAGGAACTTGTGGATGACGATGCACAACTAAAGTTGCAGGACAATGACAATGACTGGGTTGCATAACACGGGTTTGCATAAAACAGTCGATGGAAAGCTCTTTTATAATTCAAGCCAATGTGAAGATTTGTTAATAATGGAATCCTGAATCATTATTTTATGGGATTGGTTTTTACTTTTATTTTGAGTTTCATATTAATTTGGGATTACTATTAGCCGCTTACCATTGTCTAGATAATCATGGGGTGAAGTCCTATTTAAGTTAGAATAGTCACATGAGTCCATAGGCTAAACGATAACGTTGAGTATGCAAAAGTTTAGGAAAAGGTTAGTCCCTCACTGACCTTTTGGGGGTTTTGTTTTTTTCTTTATATTGGTTTTTTTTAGAGAGAGAATGTGTCATCAAAAAAGAAAGAAAAAAAAAGAAAATTGTAGATAAAATAAAGCTTGGTGGAACATTTAGTTTTGAGCCGTTGGTTCTTTCAAGTAATGCCTTGTAATTTTTTTTCCTTCGAATTAGTGAAAACCCGTTAATCATCTTCGTCTGTGATGAACCATGTAAAATCTAATGTTCTTTTTGTATTATTTTATTTCATGCTATATTTTTCATATTTGTTGTCGATTTTACTGTTCTCCTATTTTATTTACCAAAAATTAACGCATCAGATTTTAGAGCTTCCACCCACAACACATTATCCAATGACAAGATCCATAATGCGAGATCAAGGGGAATATGGCAAGGGGTGCTTTCTCGTCACCAACCGGACATGGCCACTAGAGGCCCCTGTTTGCAGGGATTTATGGGTGTTCTATTATCCGTTTAGACTGAATATTCGTTTAATCTATTTTGTTATTTTTTTGAAAGTTCATTCTCTAGGGTTTAGGTTATTAAAGTGTACTTTTAGGCTGATTAGGGGCTAACAGTGTTAGGAAGTCTCCAAATCTAGGGATTAGGTAGTCTAAGAATACTTAAAAGAGGTTTAAGTCAAATTTGGAAGGTTCCTAGCCTAATTTAGAAGCTTTTTTGCTTAAGCTGATTTTGTAGGTTTTGAGTTTAATTATGTGGGTTTGGGTTAATTATGTGGTGTTTTCTGATAATGAGAATTTTCAGTCTTTTAGGTTTGCAGTTTAAGGTGCATGGAACATGCTATGTAGCGGATTGTAAACTATATAACCTAATATGGTCATTAGTGAGGTTATTGATAGAATTATAGTGTGTTTGGAAACTTAAAGTCCCGACACTAGAAGCCAAAACTTCTACGACGCTATATGTTAGGTTTATGTGGCCTTTAAAGGTTTTAAGAGAGATTGTATAAATATTTGAATAAATGAATTATAAACTCAGTGAGAGTGTGGTCCTCTTGTGGACCATATTAGGCAAACGCAATTTACTGATACTCGGACTAGGCTCGACGTGCTAGGCCAGCCAAATTGGAAAACCCATGGTACCTGGGCATATAGATGAAACCGATGAGGGTTTAGTGGGTTAGCCCTTGATGAGGTCGGAGTATGCCTAGATGAGAGCCGAAGTACTGTGTAACCTTTGTGTTTGATGAATAGTCTTTAGAGATATGACTAAAATCTCATCATTATTGCATGACACGGCATGTACATAGATAACCATATTGAGATAATAATCCACCATTGAGGGTGAAGCGTGTACATGCGTGAGATTACCCCTATACATTATAGAGTCATGGTTGCATCATGATCAGATGGATCATGGTTTGTCTCTAGCAGAGAACTTGAAATCTATCGATTGGGATTACATCCCTTAGCCCATTGATTAACTTTGATGGTCTTGTCCAATCATGAGCCCCTGTAGTGGACTGTGGGTCATGGGAACTGCTGGGTCAGTTTGATAAAGCTAGTGTGGATCGTGGTCCATAATTGAAGGTGCAGTGCTCCTATTTGTTGATTAAATCCTAGACCTATTCGGATCCAATTCTCATCAAAATTAATTAAATTTGATTAATTTTATGTTATTGGACTTTTAGAATATTTATTTGAATTTTTATTAAACTTCTGATATTTAAATTTTGTCATTTAAATTTATAAATCAAAAGAAATCCATTGCTAAAGTTATAAATAAACTAAGAGGTTTGAAAAATCTAAAAATAATTTTTTATTGTTTCTAAAATTTGTGGCGCCCCCCATAATTATTGGAAGCCCATTTAAATGACATGGGACAATTGAGTGGGATCCATAAGTGGCCACCAAACGGTGGCATATCTTGTATTCTGAGGATATAAATCTGTCAAGATAGAGTCAAAAGGACGACTCTGGAGGCCTGGAGGAGTGTCCGGTGTAGATAGACTCAATTGACTCGACCCCTACGGGGGTTTGAGGGCGGCAACCCCTGAGGAAAATTTCGGATATCCGTACATAGGGATTCGATATATGTCTGTAGTTGGGGTATTTCGATAATTTGTACCATCTGTTTGGGAGTCGATATATATTGTTGCGACTCGATATACATTGATGAAAATCAATATTTATTGTTGCGATGGGAGGTTTATTTAGAGTTAAGAGAAAAACGCATGTTTCTTTATAATCAGATAGAGCAGAGAAGCGTGAGGAAGAGGGCTATTGTAATCATATTCTCTATTGTCAGTAAAGAAGCTCTCATCTCCCGTGGACGTAGACACGTTGCCGAACCACATATATATTTGCATTGTGATTGGTTGTCTCTTTCTTTTGTGTTTGTTTCTTCTTTCTTGTTTTCGTGATTGCTTTTCGTTTCTACAAACCCACCCATAGGGGATTTCCTTTTCTTGTTAAATATGGTGAGAGGCATCCCATGCTAGTTGGCTTTCCATTTTGGAGAGAAGCCTACTTGCATTAAAGAATGATAATATTGAGTTTTAAAATATCTTGTTAATCAAGAAGGTTTGATTTGCAAAAATAAAGAATGAATATTTATTAATAGAGAAAGTAAAGAGAATTTCTTTATTTAACTTATTTGATGAGAATAGGTTTGGAAGGAGATGATAAGGTTCTAGCACCGTCCTTAGCATCTTGATGGTAGATCTAAGGAATGGATGGCTTACATCTCTCACCCCATAAGTCTTCTTAGATCGACGGTCAAGATTTGCTCTTACAATTTTATAGCAAACCCTAACGCATGAAGAATATATACAACAGATCATTCTCCTCCCTTATCTCTACGTCTCGTACTTACTCTCTCGTCTATCTCTAAAATAGAATCTCTCTCTCTATCATCTCTAAGGGATACGTCCCATAGGTTACTCTCTCTCTCTCTCCAAGAAACTAAGGGCCACGTCCTAACTTAGCCTACATCGCTCTCTCTCACAAACTATCTTAAGGAGGACACACTCAAGCTAGACTAGGTTAAGCTTGAATCTCTCTTATAAATATTGTATTGTTTTTTTTGCTTTTATTTGAAGTTATTATATTATAAAAGGACTATTTAAAAGTGATCTAGACCATGAAGAAAAAAAAAATAATTGAAAAAAAAAAAAAGAAAATTATTATATAGTCTGGCTAGATCACATGTGTTCTTTTTCATATAGCAAAATCTAGTTCGACAACTTCGAAATACACATCTGAAAGTGCACACTTTTAGAAAATGAGAAGTGCACACCTCCATGCCCCCATAGAAGTGTGAGCTTCCAATTGAACGAGGAAGACAGCTTTCATGGAAAGCCATCCCAAGCTTATTTATTACTTCAATCAAATTTATTATTAAAATCAATTCAAGATGAAAAGTTGAGGTAAGTACGGCTAGTTGCGAATCTATAAAAATATAGAAATAAATTACAAAAAAATAAATAATAATACTCTGATATTTCATGTGTACTTGGCTGTTTTATCGTTTGATTGAGCTTTAATATATTTCCTATAGGTGCATGTAGATGAGATGAATATAGCTACAATAAAATTGAGATACTAAGTTATACTCTCAAAAACTGAAATACTTTAGGTTTTGAAACTTCCATGTTTACCAAAGGCAGGTTTCCACAGTCCCTTAAAATTCCAAACAATTTACCATACATAGTATCTCACAGATCCAAATGCAAATCTTCTAGCATCCAGACTCCAAAACTTTTCAACTTCCTATTATCAAATACACCTTTATGGCACATTTAGTTTGTGTGAAAATGTTTTCATATGAAAAAACTCTTTCATATAGTTAAGTGTGAGAATATTTTCATATCAATTGGTATTAGTGTATCTTTTCACACTAATTGATAACTAATTTATATAAAAATATTATCACACTTGACCGCATAAAAGAATTTTTTCATATGAAAACACAAACCAAATGTACTAAGATATGTTGATGGGCTGAAATGCTGGTTTAAGGTCCAATGTCAATTTGGGAAGGTGACTAGGTCTGAATCCTAAAGTTTCAGTATTTGAGCACCCAAAAGTTCCCTTAACCAAAGCACTTATAAAATTATATGATCTCTATAATTCAAATACAGTATACTCTAGATTATCTTTCTTACATGTTTCTATACCCTACCCCCATCATTGCTCTCTCTCTCTCTCTCTCTCTTAATTTGGCAGCATTTGCAAGAATGTAGATCACTAGGAACCAAACTTGGGGCGTTTTAGTCATTACAAACCCAGTTAGAGGTACTTCAATCCTTTTTAACTATACTGTGGATATGATACCTTTTCAACTAAAGGCAAGTCGAGCACAACGAAACCAAGCAATTGGAACATTATAATATGAGAAATTCAATGCCATCCATTTATATAAATTAAATGCTGAAAACGCTCTTCCACCAAGAGGAAATAAAAAAAGGGTCAAAAGATATTCTAATCCCTTAAGAGTATGATGTCCATTTACTCCCTCGGTTATAACCTTTCTGGGAATAGTTTTAAGACCTCAAATTTTTTGGATATAACTTCTTTAACGCATAGATTGAAGTCAAATAGAAAGAAAAAAAAGTCCTAATTTCACCGTGTAAGCAATTGAAAACAAAATTTTTTGAGATTGAATAAGAACTTTTCAATTTTTAGAAGGTGAGATCAAGTGGTATGAAACTCAAATTTCAAATTTTTTCTTTTGAGAATAATCATCTAGTGATATTTAAAATATCCTTCCAAGTAAGTCATTATACGTGTTCATAAAAAAGAGCATATGGGGATCCTCCACTTGATGTGTCGTTATCATAAGGAAAGTTTTTATAAGGAAATTCATACAATGAGGACATTTTTTTTATAACAAAATTTTTTATAAGAAAATTTTTTATAAAAAATTTTCTTATAAGGAAATTTTTTATGAGGAAATTCATACAATGAGGTCATTTTTTATAAGGAAATTCATACAATAAAAAAATTTTATAAGGAAATTCATACAATAAAAATTCATTTTATGAGGAAATTTTTATAAAAAAATTTTATAAAAAATTTTGATTAGGAAATTATATAATTTTTTTATAACAAAATTTATAAGGAAATTTTTTATAAGGAAATTCATACAATGAGGTCATTTTTTATAAGGAAATTCATACAATGAGGTCATTTTTTATAAGGAAATTCATACAATGAGGTCACACAAAATTATTGACCCTTAGATTTGAAAGCGAATGTTTAAAGAGGTGTATTTGGGCCCATAGATAAGGATTCCCCTCAAGATGACAAACAACGACCTTGTCGAGGTGTCTTTGTCCTTTCCTTACTTCTCAACCAAAACGGAGATCGACATAATTCAAATTCAATGGCTAGATACTATGCCCCCATGGGAATATACTATACACTCGATGCGGAAAGAGTTACTAGAGGATTCTCTCCATCTAAAAATTTGTGATTCTCCTTAAAAAATCTCCGTATCCATAATAAATATAAAAGGATTTTGGGCTATTAAACAATTAGATTTGACCATCTCAAATTTTGACGATTTCTAGTCAAACTTAGGGCATTATTTTTTTGTTGACGATTTCTAGTCAAACGTAGGGCATTATTTTTTTTGTTAGACAGATGGATAATGATTTGTTTTTAGGTTTGTTTTCTTCTTTTTTTTTGTTATTTTTTTTTATTATTATTCTTTAATTTATCTCTTTAGGAATAAGAGAGAGGAGAGATGGATAATGATTTGTTTTTAGGTTTGCTTTCTTCTTTTTTTGTTATTTTAATTTTTTTTTAATTTTTTAGTTTATCTCTTTAGGAATAAGAGAGAGGAGATCATATAGGGATATTTGTTGGCATTGAGTTTATGTGTGAGTTGATATTTATAGATTTGGGTTAATTAGTTATTGATTGATTTGATTTGGTTAGTTTGGAATATAAATAGATAAGGTTAAATTAAGAGAGGCAGTTTAGGAATATAAATAAGATAAAGTTAAGTTTAGATAGAATTTATCTTTATCAACAATAACCAAAGTTAAAGAGAAATTTTGGCAAAACGTATAGAAACGAGCCTATTTTTTAGCACATGAATTAAAGAGAGAGAAGATATGAAAAATTTAGTATGTGATTTTAAGAGAGAAAATAAGGAAGAAGAGATAAAATAGGAAAGTGTAGAGAGAGATTTTTTAATGTCTATCTCATTTTTTAGTCTATTTAAAGGGGGTTTCTTTATTGTAAAAAAGGTGGATGAGTTAATAAAATTTGGTCTCGTAAAAAAAATTTTGGGGTAGATTTCCTTGTAAAGAAAATTTTGGGGTAGATTTCCTTGTAGACATTGAGAGAGGGTATACCTTCCCTATTAGAACCCTGAGAAAGGGTATATTCTCTTTCAACCTTTTATTTTTATTTTTTCTAGTTTTATTTTTTTACATCAATTGGTATCAGAGCTAGTCAGATCTTGAGAGCAAGTTAGATCAGCTCGGAGCAATCCAGCAGAGAGCAAGTTAGATAAGTTAAATCTACAGAGACCAAGTTAGATTTGCTATGGATGATTGTTGGGAACAAGCTTTGGGATCGTTGGGAACAAGCTTGGGATCGTTGGGAACAGGCTTGGTATCGTTGGGAATGAGCTATAGAAAAGTTTTATGAAGTCTTAGAGGATGTTCGAACTGAAATACGTGAGAAGCAAGTTAGAACAGAGCAAGTTAGATTCAAATAAGTTAAATCTAGAGAAACCAAGTTAGATCAAAACAAGTTAGATCTGCTATGGATGATCGTTAGGAACAAGCTTGGTGTCGTCGGGAACAAGCTTGGTATCGTTGGGAACTAGCTATAGAAAAGTTTTCTGAAGTCCTAGAAGATGTTTGAATTGGAGTACGTGAAAAGTTTTCTAAAGTCCTAGAGGATGTTCGAACTGAAATACGTGAGAAGAAACATGAGATCCAGTAGTTGGAGAACAATCTTCCTCGTGAAGATGAATTAACAAGCTAGATCTATTGTATTCCATAATTAAGAAGAAATTAACAAGCTAGATCCGCCGTGTTCTATAGAGAAGCCATTCTATAATTAAGAAGAAACTAACAAGCTAGATCAGCAATGTTCTATAGAGAAGCTAGATTCATCACGTCCTGTAGAACGACCACTAGATTTTGACATTAAAATCTTTAAAATCTATCCCCCAAAATTTCATAATTTTGACATGAAAATCTTTAAAATATATCTCCCAAAATTTCATGGTCAAGTGTATTTATCGGTTGAACTTGGTGTTTTTTCGTATTCTACAATTACTCACGCGGAATAATCAGCCCACGCGCATTACTATTGGAATACAAGAATAATCAGCCCATTGGAATAAATACAGGAATAATCAAGAATACAGTTGCAAGCATCAGTCAACAATTACTCTTGGAATACAATTACAAGCCCATTGGAATATAGGAATAATTAGGAATACAGTTGCAAGCATCAGTCAACAATTACTCTTAGAATACAGTTACAAGCATCAGTCTTTTTGAGCTGGACTTCATCATCAACTTTTGAGCTCGAGGTCGAGCTTCTCCCAATGGGGAGAATGATGGAAATAATATTAGGGTTATTTTAATTTTTTTTATTTGAGAGAATAATGTAAATAATATTAGGGTTATTTTATTTTATTTTTATTCTTTAGTTTATCTCTTCAGGAATAAAAGAGATGAGTCTTCATGAATAAGAGAGAGGAGAGGAGGTGTGTAGGGATATTTGTGGGAGAGGAGGTGTGCAGAGATATTGGTGGGCATTGAGTTTGTGTGTGAGTTGATATTTATGGATTTGGGTTAATTAGTTATTGATTGAGTTTGAGTGTAAGTTGATATATATGGATTTGGGTTGGTTAGTTTGAAATATAAATAAATAAGGTTAAATTAGGGGAGGTAGGTTAGGAATATAAATAAGATAAGGTTAAGTTTAATGAAAGTTTATCTTTATCAACAATAATCAAAGTTGAGGAGAATTTTGGGAAACACATGGGATAGAAAGGAGCTTAATTTTTAGAACGTGAGCACGTGAATTAAAGAGAGAGAAGATAAAGGAAAATTTAGCAATAAAGGAAAATTTAGCAAAGAAGATAGGAAACGTGAATTAAAGATAGAGAAGATAAAGAAAATTTAGCAAAGAAGATAGGGAAAATTTAGCACGTGATTTTAAGAGAGGGAAAATAGGGAAATAAGAAAAGTGTAGAGAGAGTTTTTTTTAATGTTCATCTTATTTTTTAATCTATTTAAAGGGGGTTTCCCTTCATGGTAAAAAATGTGGATGAGTTAATAAAATTTCGTCTTCTCTCAACTTTTTATTTTTATTTTTTCTGGTTTTATTTTTTTACATCAAATAGCTATGTTGATAAAGCTACGTCCACAAATTTTTGAGGGTCTACAAATAATACTAGATTGGGTTTTACCTAGTGCGTGATGATAAAAATCATATGTAAGAATATAAAATCTTGAATTTGATCATTGTATAAGAGCATAATCTTTATTTGAACCAAACAATGTACGTTCAGTAAAAGTCCATTTCAATCCATGTTTTAAAAGGTGGATTATGGCTAGACTCTCAATAGACCGTGCCCTCATCCCCCCAAGAATCAGTATCTAGCAAGTCCGAGTCTAAATGAGTGATTTTTATTAAGTAAAATATAACCATTATCGGAGATTGGGAGACTCGGGAGGTTCAAACGTTTGTTGGTGCCGGCGAGTCCCGAGTTGCCTCGGCTACTCTTCAATTTTATAAACGATTCGGTTTTCATGAGTCTCTCGACTCATACTATTTTCATGCTGACTGCCTTGAGCACCCATTATTGGTATCGATCGTGGATCCAAATTTGCAGTGATCCATGATCTACACTATGATGATCATGAATATAAAAGATAAGATATAATAAAATAAAATTTGAAAATATTTTTATTAGAATATTTTCCTATCCACTGGATATGAAACTGTAGTTGTGGATGTTCATCTTAAATATGGACGCTTGTGATTGTGCGGGCTATTAACTCGGCTGACTACCAAAACATTTTTTCTTATAAAAGAGCAAAAATAGTAGAAAAGACCCAAGGAAAAGTAATCATCGCAACTAGTTGCACCATACCAGTGTGGGGTGGCCCGTAAAACGCCATATTTTTGTAGAGTTAAGGTACGGAAATCTTATATTTCAAAGCTATCACAAAGATTTTCAATATTGAGACCACATTTCTCGACAATATTTGAAGGTGTATTTTACTTTGATTGTTTAGAGCCTCATATCCATATAAACCACACCCCAATCTAAGACATTAGACTTCCTAAATAGTAAAAATTTGAGCAGCATTCTTAGGAATGAACGATTTAGATTAGGTGGCAAACACTAACACATAACTCCTAGCCCTGATTCTTTTGAGGATTAATTTTGGAAGCAATATTTCAAAACATGGATCCGTAGGCGGATCGTTCACCAACATATCTGTGTTAGAATGGCTGGATTGGCAATTTTGATCAGGTCTGGATAGGTCAGAATTGGTAATTTAGAAAATATTAAAACAAATAAAATTAAATTAAATTAAAATAAAGGTTTTATGGGTGGCATTGTAGAGAGGACAAAAAAACCATTAAATATCTTTTAAAAGTCAAGAGGATGACTTTGAAAACTTTTGGATCTTAGAAAAAAATGATTATATGGTTTTTTGATGGGGCCGGCCAATGCGATTATAAGTAACCAGAAAAAGAAAAAAAAAAAAAAAAACAAAATACACGGCAATGGTACCTTCATATAGGGCGGAAACACTCCCAACCTAATCTACGCTCCTCACTACTCAACCTTTTCGACCAATTCTTCAAGCCACCAGAAATCCTCTACAAGCTTATTTTCTGGTTTTCAGGTGTGGTTTTCCGGTTAAGGGGAGAAATTAAGTGATTTAGAGATGGCAGTGGGAGGCTTTGCACTGGAAGCGGGCTCTACCGCAGCCAGGTCTGGCGGAAAGCTAACGGTGGCAGTGTTTTTTACCTGCATCATGGCGGCCACCGGAGGCATGATCTTCGGCTACGACATTGGAATTTCAGGTTTGGAGAGAAAAACGATGAAATGATTCAATTTAATTATTTTTATTATAGTTAATCTCAGTGTTCCAAGACTCGGCCAACTTATCCAGGCTCGTTCTACGGGCGAGGCCGAGTAGCCTCGAATTATTTGTAGAAATCGAGGGTATATGAAAAAATCTAAAAAAGTTGTATAAAACATGGGAATGGTGTATAAATCTTTTTCATATGATTTGAATGTTATTTGATTAGTCTTTTTTTTCCATAATCTTTATTCTTATATTTTTTTTTTGTTTTAAAATTTTTTTATATACAAATCAGTTTTTTCACATATTTTTACTTTTTTTCTTGTCGAGAGCCTTTTTGTACAGTACAAAACTCGGGCGAGTCCACCCAAACTCAACCAAGTTACATGGCCAAAGGCGAAATATCTTGGCTGAGGCGAGTTATTCCGCGAGTTATTCGAACACTGGGTAGAAGAAAAAAATGTTTTCCCTTGTATCTAAGATTATTTCGCAGAGAACTAGAGGTGCATAGTTGGGGGTTAATTGTTGCAAATGCTCTCTCTCTCTCTCTCTCTCAGATTTGTTGAAAACTTTATGTGTGCATTGGTCTGCTGTAACATGTAAGCATTCACAATCCACACGAGAATCGCCCGAGTCAAATCGGCTTACTCTTGTCATTTGGGTTTGCCACTTTCCTTTTTCGTCCGGGCTTAGACCCCTCTCTCCCCTCTAAAATTACTTACTATCGGCTAGAGCTTTGGCATAGTATCAACAAGCCCTACTACTATGAAGTACTCTATTATTACTAAAGGCTAAGGGCTTAAATCCCTACTGACTTTTCTTTTTTTTAGTTCACTCGGCCTTGTCTCTCTTTATCTTTGTAAAACTTCATTTTTTCTCTCCGTTGGAGAGAATTATGTATCGGAAATTTTAGACTCGACGGATTTAAAACGAAATCCATCTCTGTAAAACTTAGAGAAAATCTGCTATTTTTCCTTCATTTTTTGGCCTATAAGTTTTCTCTTTTTTTTACAAATATGAAAGTATCAAATGAGACTCGAGTAGCCAGCAGCTGAAGTTTAGCAGCCTACATCTCAAGTTCGCTGAAACTAGAAAAAACAAATTAATTAATTAATTAAAAAAGAAAACATTAATTTATATAATATTTATTTCCATTAAATAAGGTCCCAGTCGTTCACCAATCTTATGGGCGTTGACTTATGGTTAAATTAATTTATCCCTAGCTTTCAAAGAAATTTCGATTTTATCCTTGGTTGACGGTTGCAATAAAAGGTGGATTACACAACACGACACGGTTTAAAATCTATTTTTGAAATGGGTTTTTGGATCTAATTTTTAATATGAAAAAAACAAATGTATAAATTTTACAATGGTTGCTTTATACCTTGGGGACCCACAAATGTAGAAATGCGGTCCCCGCCGCATTATACAACATTCCTTATACTAAAACCGTATACTCAAATTTGAGTGACAAACTTCGTAAGAATCTACGCGATTCCCCTCTTCTAACAAAACCCAACAATATTCTTTCTAGGCTTAAGACTAAAGTTATTTTTTGGGCAACTTTTGCAAACTTTTTATTTGTGTTTTACTTCCTAATAAAGAAAGTCCCTAATTTTTTCAGTTTTACGAGTCTTCCTATATAATTGCAGGACATTTTGTTTATCAAAATAAATATGAGATGAACTATTTAATTTTTTATTTTTTTATTTAATTTAAAATTCCAAATATTTAATTTGAATAAGTCAATCAAAATACACATGGTCATGAGATGGAATAGTTAAAAAAAGATAAAAACATTAAATAGTCGATATACTATAAATTTTAATTTTATTTAGTTTGCTACAATATAGGCCCCTCTACGATAACAATCAACCTCAACTTAGAATACAAAGAGTCCGAAATGGATTTGGTGAGGGGGGTTTCACCAGACCATTATCCAGTTTGAAGTTCAACAAAATTTTCTTTAGACATTGTGCAAAGAATCACACACTGTAGCAATGGACTAGTTGTGACAATGGGCCGGTAGGCGTTGGATAAACTGGGCACGGGATGCTAATTTTGACCTGCATGGTGGGTCGGGGCCTGAAACCTATATACCTAGTTGCAAGGCTGGGCGTGGGCCTAGGGTCCATGGCTTGGCTTGGTCCAGCCCATGACCTATATAGTCGGTGTCTTGTATAGACTAATTTTTTTTATAAAGAGGGTATTAAAAATTAAAGAAAAAACCATTAAAATACACCTATGAGATGACCTATTTTACAATACACAAATTTATTTTGATTTAATTTCAAAAGACTCATTCAAAGGCGCATGATACTGAGTTGAAATACTTGACAATGGGTAAAAATAATTTACAGTAAAATAAACTAGAGTATCATAGACCTAGCTTCATTTTATTAGCCTCGAGGCTCACTCCCAATGATGATTGATAACCTGACTTCACGAAAAGCACGTGGGACTAAGTTGAAATAGTTGAAAATGGATAAAATAATCTATAGTATCATAATCTAATATCATTTTAGTTGATAGTTTAGGCTAATATCATAACCTAACTTCATTGTAATGTATCTACTCAAAAAATATTTTATATTTATTAAGAATCAATAGATCCACTATCATACCATGTAAGAATAATTTTTTTTAGGAACGGGCTCAAGGCTAGGTATTGAGGGTAGCTAGCAACGTGACGTCTTGAATTATATTGCTACAATGCGTAGGGAATACTCACTTTTGATCCACCCAAAAAAAATAAAAAATTTATTTGGGATTTTTTTTTTTTCTATCATTTTGATAAAGATTGAAAAGTGTTTTAGCCCTAAATACTTATTTTTGTTTTTTTCCATCTTTTTGGATTATTTCGAAAATACCCCCATTCACAAGTTGATTTTTTTAAAATCGATTTTTTTACTACCTTTTTTCATGATTTTGAAGTGTTTTTGCTTAGTCTTACTTTAAACATACATTTCCTATTCTTTTGGATTTTTTATATATTTTATATAATATTTGTAACCTTGTTTTTTACTTGGACTTGGCCCATATAATCGGCACTCCGTATGAAGGGCAACGGTCCCATTGTAGACGTTAGCATGTGCATTGTATCTTCAATGCAGCAGACAAATTCAATGCAGCAGACGAATATGGGTTGCCACTTCCATTGTGCATATCCTCTCTCTACACGTAAGAAATTAGCGGTAGAGAATCATCGGTCCTCTCTTATCGTCCTCAACCCACCATACAATAAAGATGTCAATGAAAGCGTCATGCACACCAAACCCTCTTCCTTTCCCCCTAACTACTCTTCCTTGTTTTGAGAATCTATCGATATTATAAAGGGAAAAGTTTATAGAGAGCTGAGGCTCTAAACAATCAAATTTGAGCCCACCTCAAAAAAAAATTTAGAAGAAGTTGTTTTGATTGCCCAAATATCTTTAAATTGATCATCTCGACCTCAAGATGCATACACATGAGAAAAGAAAATGGATTTCAAGTTTTGAAAATAGTGCAGCTTATAGCATATTTTTGAACTGTCAGTTTTTAGATTTTCAAGTTGTCATAGATCTACTCGATCTATAGTATTTTTGAAGCTTTAAATTTTATAATTAAATATGAAAATATATTTTAAGGCTATCACAAATATTTTCAGTATTGAAACTACTTTTCTCGATACTATTTAAATATGGAAAAAGTTTATATAAGGTTGCAACCTTATAATGTAGAGCTACGGATGCACCTCAAAAATCCATTGAAAATATAGTTTTAATGTTGAAAAGCCCTTTGATTGATCATCTCGACATGTTGAGATGTATGACCATGAAAAATAAAAATATTTTAAGTATTAGAAATAATGCATTTTACAACATATTATCTACACCATCAATTTTCAAGATTTTAATATGTTGATAGATCTACTTGATTTAACCATTTTGTAAATTTAAAATTTTATAATTAGATATAAAAATAGATTTTGAGATAATCCTAAGAACGTTTTATATCAAAATTATATACCATAATAAAATTTTAAAGCGCACCTTACTTATATAGCTACGGATGCATCTGTATGCCAACTGCACCTTTAAATATAGGCTCCAATTTGATTGTTTAGAGCCTCGACTCTATGCAAACCTCACTCTATTATAAAAGGACCTGGTTTCGGTTTTTATGTAGCGAAGCCCGCATATGTAGAAATGTGGGCCTCTTAATAAATCTATTTTTGAGATGGATTTTAAGACTTAATTTTTAAGGACATTTAATCTAACATGGAGATCAAGAATATGAATAAAAAAATAAATTTTAAAAACGAAAAATAATAATTTTAGTAAAACCGTTAGTTTCCATTGTTTTTAGATGGAACGCTTACTTGCGTCCATCTTTAAGATGGATGCTTTACACTTCTTGGACCATATATATAGAAATACGGTCCAGCCCGTATGAAACATTTTCTATTATAAAACAAATACCAGGAAATGTCCATAGCTCCTTTAGTTTGGGTTAAAAATTTAGCCAATTAGGATTTAAAATCCAAATTTTGGTTCCTATTTAAATCTAGGTATGGATTCAATATTTGGATCCGACGAGCCGGATCCAGATCCAAATGGTAATTCAGATAGGATCTAGGGACAAGTGGATTCGATCAGAATCCAAACCAATTATTCAAATATATATATTCTATTAAAGTGCTCATATTATGGAGTAATTTATTATTGTACTCAACAATTTTGGATACTTCTATACTTTTGTTTTGTAAATGAAGCATTTTTTTAATAAGGGTAATTTTTTGTCATTTAAAGGATGTGACATCATCCACATGGAGTGTGACATCACTAAGGGTGAACACATTATGAATAATTTATCATTGTATTCAACAATTTTGGATACTTCTATACCTTTGTTTTATACATGGAGAATTTTTTAATAAGGGTATTTTTTGTCATTAAGAGGGTGTGACGTCATCTACATGGGGTGTGACATCACCCACATAGAGCACACTAGTGCCATTTAATGCTTCATATGATGATGCCACACCCATGTAGATAACATCACACCCTCTTAATGATCAAAAATATCTTTATTAAAAAATTCTTCATGTACAATACAAGGGTATAGAAGTATCCAAAATTGTTGAGCACAATGATAAATTACTCTATTGTGTGTGTGTGAGTATCCTAACATAAAACACACGCGCACACACACACACAAACACAAACATA
>NW_006499883.1:2449301-2468316 GCF_000471905.2 Amborella trichopoda | reverse complement strand
TCGAATTTTTTTTGTAATCCATGATAAAATTTTTTGAAAATTTGTGATTTTTTTTTTAATCCATGATCGATTTTTTTGAAAATTTGTTATTTATTTTTTGAATCCATATTATTCAAAGAGAAAATGAGAGAGATGATGATTCTGAAGCCACCCTATCCCAGCCATATTATTCACATATCGAGTCCCAAGAGCAACAGTGTAGGGATGAGCACGATAGTGCAGGTGAGCATGAAGGATGGACAATCTTCGGGGATTTTAGATTGGGAACACAACAAAACACTAACACTCAGGGATTTGGGAATAGTCAGACGCCTGCTAATATCGATGATTCGTTTTTAGATCGAATCAACGAATTGTTAAATGAATTCAATCAATGGCACCATTGTGACCAAGAAGAACAATAACGTCGTCTATCATTTTATTTTTAGATCATATGTTACTAATTTTATACTTTATTGTAGTCCATGTATGTTGATATACTTATTCCATGATAATTATATGTTTATCCTTTTGTGTGATGTAAATTAAATACTGAATGGCGGTTCATGCAGGGAAAGAACATATCAATATTCGCATATTCATTCAAAAACATGAAAATTCTTAATGGAGTACCCTCATTTCTTATTGAATTCCTAAAAAACAATATTTTATAATGAATTTTAATAATTTTTTCGGATTTTTTTTAAGCTTTATTATGACCGATTCATCCGATTCCCGATCCGGATAGCCGATTCCTCGATCCGGATCGGTTTTTTGGAAACCCAATCCAGATCACCGATCCGTTTTTTAAACCATTGCTTTAGACATTCAGCAAGTTAAGGAAGAAGTTACAGTTAGGGAGTAATTTTTCAGGAGGAGTAACAACAATGGAATCATTCTTGAAGAAATTTTTCCCAAGCATTTTCAGGAAGATGCGGGCAGCCAAACAAGATGTATACTGTGTTTATGATAGCCAACTCCTGACTTCATTCACTTCTTCTCTATACATTGCTGGTTTGGTGGCCTCACTTGGGGCAGGGAAGGTGACTCGAGTCATGGGCCGGCGCGCAAGCATGCTGCTAGGGGGCTCTGCTTTCATGGTAGGATCAGTGATCAATTGTGCAGCCATGAACGTCGCCATGCTTATCTTGGGTCGAATCTTATTGGGTTTCGGTGTAGGTTTCACGAATCAGGTAAATGCCCTTGATGTTCGTTTTAACTTGTCTGAAAATTAAATATCATGAGTTTTTCTAAAATCAATGTTCTCTTTGGGATTGGAATTTGTTTTAAAATTCTTTCTTTGGTTTTCTTCTACAACTTTGAGTATCCATTTTCAAGAAAAATATAATTCATCAATTTATAATGACTATATGGCTAGAAACCAGATGAAATTTCTTATTTGTAACTTTTCACAAGCTTATATTAAAATATATATTTTCTTTTAATGCTTTCAAAGTTCTTCTTGTTTGAATTCTTGTTAAATTTACTAATATATCAAGGGGAACCAGATTTTTGAAAATCTCTCATGTAATTGCCTAATGAAGAGTGCTTGACATCAACATTTGTCATTAGAAGGATTGAACGAGCCAATTTGTGTAACTTATTTTGGTATGTAAATTTTTTTTATTGAAATTCAGTGTTGAGAAAATAATTTACATTAAAATGAAAAAGAAAACCGAAGATTTAACTAAAAACCAAAGTGATTTTAGTTATTTCAGGCCTGTCATCTCCATTGATTGACCCAAGAGAGAGAAAGAGAGAGAGAAATAAAAAAGAAAGAAGATTCAACTAAAACTTTTTGTCAAATTCAATTATTTTTTATTTAAGCATACTATAATATTTACAATTAAAGAAAATGAAAAAAAAAAAAACCATATTCCTTAGGACAACTCTGCCCATTGAAAATGGAGGGTGATAGAGACAAAGTGGACGACCTTTAGGAATTAGTATTATTCTTGGGCCCCACTTCTCTCACCATCGCTGTCCATCATAGAAATGGATAATGATAACCCTCTAGACAATCAAGTATTCCGTAGTCTTTTGCATTATTACAATACATGAATCTATACAATGACGTCATTTATTTTTAGCACAAAGAGGTCACAATTATTAACGCCTATTAGACTTCAAATCAGGAGGTTGTAAGTTTGTGATCGACTAAACTCAAAGTTCAAAAACTATTTCTCAAACTCCGTAATACACCTCAAACTATCTAATTTTACATCTAAATGGTTAAGAGTAATTGTGACCTTCTTGCAATGGGTATCATAATATACAATCCCTTATAAAATTCTTGATGAATAAGTTCAACCTTGGCTAAGGGTCAACAATGCTAACTTTTTTTTTCCACATACACAAAATTAGGCCACACCAGTGTACTTATCAGAGATGGCGCCACCAAAGTGGCGTGGCGCCTTCAACTCTGGCTTCCAAATCTTCCTCTCATTTGGTGTTGTGGCTGCGAACCTCATCAACTACGGCACCACCCGCATCAACCCCTGGGGCTGGCGCCTCTCCTTGGGTATCGCAGCGGTCCCAGCCCTCATCATTACCGTTGCTGCCTTCTTCCTTCCTGACACACCAAGTAGCCTCATACAACGAGGCCACACCGAGCTCGCCAAAGAGACCCTTCGGCAAGCAAGGGGATCCGACGCAGAACTTGATGCTGAGTTTGAAGAGTTTGTTCAAGCAAGCAAAGCTGCAATTCCCGTTACTTCCCCTTACAAAATGATATTAAAACGTCGTTATAGGCCTCAATTTGTCATGTCTGCTGCAATTCCTTTCTTAGCTCAGATGACTGGAATAAATGTGATTGCATTCTACGCACCGATCCTTTTCGAGACAGTTGGGTTCGGGAAGGACTCGGCATTGATGGCCTCTGTTATCTTGGGTGCGGTTAGTTTGTCCTCCAACCTTGTGTCGACCTATGTTGTCGACCGACACGGCCGGAGGATCCTGTTCCTCGTTGGAGGGACCATGATGATGATTTGCCAGGTAAACTATGATCATTTCGTTTTTGAAGAATTATTTTCTTCCTTTTTAAATTTTCTTTACTCTTTTAGTATTCTTAATCGTATGAATGGATATATGTAAATATGTACCTACACCGGCATATACCTACATACATTTGTACATTTGCAGAAATTTAGTTATGTCCATGCATCTTTATGATTGTATATATCAATGTATGTATGTACATATGTGCGTGTTTGTCAATGTATCCATGTATCTTTGTTCATGTCTAGCTGTGTATGTCTTATATGTATGTATGCATGCACATATGCATATATCTTCAGCAATCTAATTCTTCATAACTTCTCAAATAGGTGATAGTGGCATGCCTCCTAGCAGCAAAGATTGGATCCTCTGGAGACAAGCCTCTCAGGAAGGCCGATTCAGTCGCAGTGTTGGTTGTCATGTGCATGTACTCAGCCGCATTCGGGTGGTCATGGGGGCCACTTGCTTGGCTCGTGCCCAGCGAGATTTTACCATTAGAGATCCGGCCAGCCGGCCTAAGCATAAGTACGGCCATCGCCTTTGTGGCCGTCTTCCTGCTTGCTCAAACCTTCTTGGCAATGCTGTGCCATTTCAAGTATGGCATTTTCTTGTTCTATGCAGGATGGCTTGGCTTCATGACAGGATTTATCGCCTTATTCTTACCAGAAACTAAGGGGATCCCGCTTGATTCCATGAACTCTGTGTGGAAACAACATTGGTATTGGGGAAGGTTTCTAGATGATGATGATTCGAACTTGTAGAATATGCTATATATGATACCATTATATGAATCCACTTTCTTTCTCTCCGTCTCATATATACTCGTTTCAGTATGCATGCTTATGGTTGTGAGCGGATTGGATTGGTACTTGGGCCCGACCTGAGTAGGTACTAGTCGGAACAGGACCCAACCCCACTAATAGGGTTTAGGTACTAGCCTAAATGAGATGTCAAGCGTAAGAAGGGACAGATCCAACTCTAATCTGTCTTTTAGGGCTTTCTTTTTACCCTTTGCAAAAACACAGCTTGCTTTAAGCGAGACTATGGCTAGCGAGTTAACAGTGAGAGAGAGACTAACTCACTTCAAGCAAGTTAATTGAAAGCCCTTCAAACGTGGTTCAAGCTGATAATTCCCTTGAAACTAGGAAACTTACACTACCGATTCTTGAACAAAAAATGAAGCTGGGAAATTGATTTTAGAACCATCATAGAAATTTCGGTTGAAGATTTAAGGTGAGGCTTTATTTTGTTTTTATAAAGCCTAGGCCTTACAGAAACCTCATCCTTAAAGAAAAAAAGGGTGCCCACCTACCTTGAAAGACAACAATGCGAGTAAGGTAAAAGAAATTGGAAATTTTCTCTCTTTTGGAGTGTTGAAAGATTAGAAGGGTAATTAATATAGTTGGAAAATGAGGCTTTTTTCCACCCCCAAAGCAGAAAAAGCCCACTAAGACCAAGAAAACATCCATAGAACACAGGGTGTCACAGTCACCACTATCACTATAAATATATACAAATGGGAGGACCACAAATCTACATCCAAATTTCTCTGCTGAATTCACTAGTGTTGCAGCACTCATAGAATTCAGTTCCTTCTCTTTAACAATCCAAAACATCCCCAACCCCTCTCTCTCTCTCTCTCTCTCCAGCCCCAAATGGGTTCTTTTCTGTTGTTTCTCCTCCCTCTCTTCAGTCAATGCTACAACTGCTCATACACTCGACCCTGTGAAACATGTGTTTTACAGAGCCCTAAACCGAGACCATATGAACCTCACTGCAATTAGTGACCTATTTGGAGTGAGCAGGCTGAGAATAGCTAAAGCAAGCAACATCTCTTCTCTCAGATCTCCTCTTGTCCGAAACCAGGCCCTCTCTATCCCAATCTATTGTGCATGTATGAACAATTACTCACAAGCCAATATCAGATATCAGATCAAGAAATAGCATACACATACCAATTCCTTTAACCCCACAACATATCAGGTTGTTATTGTGGCAAACCCTAGGCTTGTAACTACTAACCTAGAAATTGGGGTTGAAGTAATTTTCCCAATTAGATGCCTTTGCCCTACATAAATCCAGTTACAGAGGGGGAATGAATTCCCTCATAACCTATGTTGTTCAACCTGGCGATACCTACGAGTCGATTAGCCGGTTTTTTAAGGAAAATGGGAGTGCATTAATCTCTGCCAACCCCACAGCCAATCTCTCTAAGCCGTACCCTTTCTCCACTGTTTTTGTATCTGTTTCTCAATTACCCCAACTGGTTCAGCCCAAACCACCACCAAGTCTTTCAGTTGTTTCTCACAAGAACCAACATGGCAGTCTGACTGGATTGTCTATAGCAGTTGGGGTTTTGGGGGGATTGACTACTGTTCTTGCTCTGGTTCTCATCTTTGCCTTTAGGAAAAAGTCAATAATAACTGATAGCGACGATTACGAATTGGCCCCTCATCAATTCCAAAAGGGAGGAGGAGCTCCTCTTACGGAAGGATTTCTTGGCTGATGTCACCCAATGCTTAGACAGGTGCAAAATCTACTCCATTGAAGAGCTCAAGGAAGCGACAGAGGACTTCAACCCAAAAACCCTAATCCAAGGCTGTGTATAAGGCCACCATTGAATCCAAGGCCTATGCAGTGAAGAAGATGAAGTGGGATGTCTCTGAAGAACTCAAAATCCTCCAAAAAGTGAACCACCACAATCTGGTGAGGCTCGAGGGATTTTGCATCAACATGGAACAGTCCGCATGAAACAATTGTTCTTTGAAGAAATGCACAAATATCTAACGACATTCTCCATATCCATGTCCATAACTGTACGTGGGTAAATTATTGCATTTTAGAAGCCAGTATAAGCAATTCACACCTTTCTTTCCCTACGAATAATAGAATCACTAGTGACCTGCAAAAATCAATTTGACTATTCAGGGCTAGTTAACCAGCTAAAAAGAATAATATTTGTAAACAAAGAGAACAGCTATTTCTCTAGAATCCTTACAAGAATTCCAAAGTCATAAGCAATAATGTGCCACTATCATCTTGTAGGAGATATGATCCAAAGATTGCTGGATAGAAATTCAATAGAAGAAAAGACAAGCTCAAGAAGATCTAAGCATAATTTTATTCAGTCAAATTTATAAGACTAAACTTCCTAGACGAACTAGGACACAAACATAAAGAAAAAACACAAGGAAAGAGTAAAAGATGTGAATAAATTATATTTCTTACCAGTTCCCATGGATACAAAGCTTCTTAAAAGAGAGAGAAGATGTAAAACACGGCGAAAGAAAGCCGGATGACTGCAAAAACACCATTAAAAAACCCATTTATCAAGTAAGCAACCACCAACATCAATGATATCTTATCCTAGAAAGTTGTCCTAATAAGTTATTTCACCATAATAACATGTAAAAGGCACAGGGGTCATCATTTCATTGCCCTCCATAGAGTGTTTTGTTGTTCATGTTTCTTCTCAAATGATCTGACAATCTCCTCTTGCTCTATTATCAAACAAAAACCAGAACTTTACTATTTTTATTAAACCAAGAAAAACTATTAAACTACTAAATTGGGACTTTCATCTAGGCACACTTCATATGTTAACAATGTAAAAGAGATACAAAACAAGTACAGTGTTATGATCTTGGCCACATGGGAAACCTCAATGTTAAAGTTACTACACTTATTATCTTCAAATCTATCAATTACGAATTTGTTTAAAATTGCTATGATACAAAAAGTCATCATGAAGTCACTAGTTCCCAGGATCCACAAGACCATACATCAAAAGATATAGTAATACATATTGAACAATCATACTATAAAGTATTGAAAACCTAGAATAGAAAATCAGAAAAAAAAGTATCGCATACAGTTATCATCTTGAAATAATAATTTGAAACTAAAATGTTAATGCTTTCAATGTGCAATCCCCAACAGATATTCGATGTGTTTATCTGGCGAAGACAGTAACCCCTACCTTTCCTCCATTGCAATTTGGCCCAAAACCTGTGCGGGGTTCCTTACTCCGCCTCTTTGGATGGCAATGGGTTACTCCCCCTTCTATACTGGCTCTCTTCAAGTAGCACCTTGCTTGCCCGTAGCCAATAGCTGGCCCAATTTTGTGGCAAGCATCCGTGGCTGCCACGGTGTGGACAATCTGGATTGAGCAAAATTCCAGGATTTTCAGAGAGAAATGCTTGACTCCGATCATTTTCCACAAGATTATCTCCTCGGTCATCTTTTGGGCCTCCAATTACAAGAGATTCAAAGGTCTACCCTTCACCTTCCTAACCAACTAGAAGTCCTTACTCCTTCTCCGGCCTTCTTGCCCTTCTCGGTCCACCTTATGGTCACCTCCCCCCCGGGACAACCAAACTCAACTTTGATGGGTGCTCCCTTGGTAACTCCAGATCGTCAGGCACTGGAGGCATTTCAGAAATCAGCTCAGCCTTATTCCCGTCTCACCTGGGCCACACTGATTCCCAGACAGCTGAATCCCGTTCCCTCCTCAAGGGCATCAATCTTTTCGACCCTCTATGGGGTCTCTCATTGATTGTGGAATGCGATGCCCAGAATGTCATCTCCTGGGCCTCAGGTTGCTCACCTTGTCCCTGGTACTTCGCCCCTATTTTTTATGAAATTACTCACTTATGCAGGGATATTGCCGTCTCATGGAGGCATACGTGGCGGGAATCGGATGCCCTCGCTAAGCAAGGAGCCCTTCCCGTTTCTTACTGTGGAGCATTGTCTTTTTTGTTATACTTTCAGTGGACTATACCTCCACAACGTTTTGGTTGTTTTGTGCATATGTACGGGCTCTGCCCCATTTTTTGTATAGGGCCACTGCTCTGTGGTTCGCCTATTTTTTGGTATAGAACCCCGTCTAGTGGGTGGTCTCTACCCCCTTTTCCCTTCTCTCTCTCTGTAATTTCCCTTTTATCCGATACAACACTATTAAAAGTTTCAAAAAAAAATACACAAATATTCAACAACACATTGTTATCCAGATTCATAAGCCTCATGCCAAACAAAAAACTCCATCCCAACAAGAATAAAGATCTACAACACTCAGTGCCACCATCCCCTAAAAACAGATAAATGAAAAAAAAAAGTAGGTCAATAAGCAAACCTTCACAGCCATGACCAAAATTTCATGTTTCCATTTCTCAATCTCTGATATCTCGTAACTGAGAAAAGAACTGATGGAATAAACTACAGTTTCTTTAAACATAAAATATACGTTTGGGCAAATTAAGGACCACTTGAAGAAAGAAAAAGTCAAAGTCTCAAACTTGATAAATAAAAATTTGGAGAATGAAAAGCTGCAAATTAAAAGAAGAGAACCCAACAAGTAATAGGACAATTTACAAGCGTCTTTCTTATTTTCTGAGAAAAAACTAAGAGAAAGAATAGAGCAACGCTTTGTCTCATAAATCCCCACCAGCCATTAATCATTAAAAGGAAGCAAAAGACATACATCTGTCAATAAATACACTTCCGTTTGGAAAAAGATGAGCATGTACAGTAATAGACCCAAAAAAGAAAAAACAGAGAAAAGACAATGAGAATCCATATTCCGAATCAACTAACCAATGCTATTAGTTCAACATTAATGTTGAGGGTGTTGATGTGTCACAACTAAGAATCACCTCAAAAAATAAAAAAGAAGAAAAATATAACTCTACCAATAAATATTACTTCTTTCAAAACAAAAGGGTGGCAATCATAACAACTAGCACAACAAAAATTGGAACTAAAACTATTCCAAACATGTATAACTAAGCTCCCATCCTCCAGGAACTAGCCAATTTAAGAATCATATGTTCTTTTATTTCATTGAAATCTCTACCTCAGTTGAAGCATAAAACTAAAACAAAGAATCAGAACTCAGTGCAACAGACATTGCTTCGTTAAATTCTTTACCGATGCCTGAGGTAATTCTCCTACATATGCGGTGGGAATGCAAACACACCAACTGTAAACCCAAGAAACCTTGATTCAACATTTCTTTTGGCAAGAAATAAACAAACTTCCAGCAATTCCATTTCAAGAAAAATCACCCGAACTCTTAGTTCAGAAGCATCACATTGGATCCCAACCCAACATCATCAATAAGTCCTCTGGAATTTATTCGGCTTCTTCACAAAGCTCAGCCTGAGTTCCTAAGCCTCTTCCTCTCCTCTTCCTCTCTATCTTCATAGGCAGTGTCTCTCTCTTTGGCTTCTCCTTCTTAGCATTCTTCTTCTCATCAAACCTAGGATCAACTTCACACACAGTAGATTTAATGGTGACCCCTCTTTCCTCTGCCTCTTTGCATAGCTTATCGGCTTGTTCAGCCCTACCATGAACACAGAGCTTCCAAACACCCAAATCAAAAGTCTTGCTCCCCGATTCATACCCATCTTTCTTCATCATTTCAAAAAGTTTCATTGTATGATCAATCCTCTAAATTCCATACAGAATCTGCAGAATACCATAGTAAGTCTTAATGTTTACCCCAAAACCAGATGCTTTCATTTTCTCAAGCATGTCATCCCCCTCGCCGAATCTTGCAGCTTGGTAAAGGCTCCTAATCAAAACAGTTCGAATCTACGAATGGCTACAACCCCATTCAGTCATGTTCTTGAAAAGGTTCATGGCCACTTGGGTCTTCCTTATTTTGCAGTAAGATTTGATCAAAACATTGAAAGTCTTGGTGTTTCGAGCCGCACTAGAGGTCTCCATTTCTAACAACACCTTCTAGGTCTCAGTCTCTATTCTAAGTGGGTCTCTTTCCCTGCATAATTTGCATACACATTCAAGAATCGAATTTTATGCGGTGGCACCAAGCTCAAACCAACCTCTGTAATTCTCACCAACGAGCCACTTTGCCTCATCGAGCTTCTCTGAAATGCATCAACCCAAGAGCATCACAGATTGCCTGATCAGGAAAGATCGAATCGGCCATTCTCTTCACGAGCTCCTCACCCTCGCATGCAAACCGATGGTTACACAGAGAACCAACAGTCACCATTAAAGCCTCCTTATCCTTTAAAAACCCCAACTTCTCCATGTCTTCAAAGAAACCCACCGCTTGTTTTGCCCTACCAGCTTGAACCAGCCGATCAATCACTGAAGCGAAGGTCTTGGGACCGGTCGGAGCAGGTGGGGTCTAAAAAGAGAAGATTAATGGCCTTAGAAATCCTTTCTTCGACCCAAGCAATAAACCAGAGTCTTTAAGGTTTCATCAGTGGGGTAAAACAAAGATGAGCATTTGTCTAAAATAAGGGGGACTTTCCATGGAAGTAAGTCCCGGTCAAAGGTGCCGACGAGAGGGAGCGATAATTACTTCCTTCAAATTTTAATAGAAATCAATTTCTTAGAGAATCTCTTGACAAATTGGGGTTTAAATAGCGAAGGATTTCCCCATAAATTTATCAAAAAAAAAATTGTAAAAGTTTGGTAGAGATTAGGGTTTCAATATAAGTCGTTATCCCTTAAATCTCTGTACCTCTCATTCTTGGGAATGAATTGTTGGATCGATCGAGGTAGACTGGATGGTTGGATCGAGTGTGTGGAGAAACTAGGGAAAATTACAAAAAAAATAAAAAAACCAAGACTACATTGTTTATGCCTAACTAACTCTCGTTTTTTTTTTTTGTTTTTTTTTTTTTTTTTCAAAATACAAATAACTCCAACCAAATAAAAAATACCACAATTACCCTTCCATATTTTTACTTTATCCAAACCTCTCTCCTCTATCCCACCAAAATAGGTGCCTCTGTTTACGTAAATACCAGCCACTACATAAAAAATACCTAAATTACCCCTTTTTTTATTTTTACCGAACATATTTCTCTTTCTCTATCCCACCAAAACAGGGGCTCCGGCTCTTCTATCCCACCAATCTCTTCTATCCCAACTGCTGTTTAGTAATAAGGTTTCAGTAATTGTGGTAGGACTCTAGCATTGTGTAAAATGTGGTTAGGAGGGCTTCGGGACTGTCTAAATGGTAGTCCAACTATTGCAGAGGGGCAGTCCAACAGTTACAAAGGGGTGTCCGACAATTGCAAAGGATGCATCGACAATCGATATAATTGGGCTCTAGCACTATGTAAAGGACGATCCTACGGTACTGAGTTTCGGTCTGGTAGTTATGTTAGGGCAGTCCGGGCTACCACACTATGTAAAAAGCGATAAGGCAGTACTTAGTTTCGGTCGGGTAGTTATCTTAGAGGAGTCGGGCACATGTAATATGATGGTACGCTCTAGCTACTGGATCCAAAAGTTGACGTAAAATGTGGCCAAAATGACTTTTTTGTATACGGAAAAGGTATTTCCATCTTAAAAAAATGAACTTTTTACCTTGGGGGTATTTACATGAAAAGTTTGTTTTGAGAAAAAAGTGAGAGAAAAAATTAAGTTGAATAAATTACAAATAGGATGTGGTCGGACGTTTTTTATAATTTTCCCGCGAAACAGCTACTTTTCGGAGACCAAAACAAGAGAGAGGAAGGACATGGAATCAAAAGATTCTGATTCCTCGTCCCGTGAGGTCTTGGAATCATACACGAGCTCTCCTTCTCTCCTTAAAATTGTTTTCTCTCTCTTATATTTTTTGGTGAACTGGATGTAGGGACGTGCCTCTCCTCTCGTGAAAACCCTCTAGAATCATAGGATCAACCCAAGCACCTGTTGCATCTCGAATGAGCTCTCTCTCTCTATATTATTGCCAACAACTGTTTGCATGAAAGTTGTGTTTCATCTTGGGTTATATCTTGTTGGAAAACTTATTTTCAACCACTTTATCTCTCTAAAAGGCTATCAAATTGTACCTGCAAATTCATAAGTTTTAGTGCGTTTGTTCCAACTTTTTTCTTTATCTTATGCATCTAGAAATACTACAAAAAAGTTGGAAAGCATTATATGAGCAAAAAAAATAGTTATTAGATATTTTCTTATATTGCTGGAATGATTTTTAATGAGTGCATACTTGCTGAAAATTTCTTTTGGATTGCTCAGAAGAATTTATCAATAGCTGCAATTGATTTTTTGGTTGGAGATTTTTTAGTGGATTATAAGCTTATGTACATCCTCTTGAGTTCCAAAGAATTTACAACAACTTGTTGTGGGTATTTTGATAAGAATTGCATGTCATATGTTTGTTGATATTTCTGATTGAGTTCAAAGCCCATCTTGCATGTTGATATAGTTCTATTTACTTCTGAAAATCATAAAAATCCACTGTATTTGGACCAACATGCATCAGTAGTGGTGTTGCTTGTTTCAAGTTATCACAGGAAATCCTCTCACGCAAAGAGACTTCTTCCGGGTCCCCTCAGTAGAACCAGAACATAATTGGTTCAAAATTTATTTTTGTTTCGGTAATTCGTTCGATATTGGTTTTCATTTCGATCCAATGACCAGCCACTTCAAAATCATGTCTCTTGACAACCCGAGGATCTTGAAGTCTTCATCGTTGTCAAGATGGGGTTCAATAATAAATTTTCCAGGCAAGTTTTTATCCATGCTTTTGTATTGGAACAATCAGGTACGGCTTCCATGATGTTATTGTATTTTATGACATGAAAGGAGAGGAATGGGAGACAAGTGATGCTCCATTTACAGTAGAATATAAGCTCTCATTTTCACGATTGCGAGAGTGGAATGGTCGGGTTTCCTACACAACGATGGACAAAAAGGATTTTCAAGTTGTGATTTGGGTCCTATCATGTGAGGAGAAGTAGTGGGTGGAGGCCTTGAGAGCATATATAAGAGCACCATGCATAGCGTGGAAAAGAAAGGCCCCTACCCGTTCTTGAGATCTGAATTTCGGTGGTCAATTATTCTTCACTATTTGGGTGAATTTGAAACTGCAATGCTCCAAATCTTTTCTTATTTCAACTTGTTCATATTTACTTGTGTGTTGTTTTTTTATTTCTTATTTGGATCTGTGTGTGACTACCTTTTTACAGTGTATTATTAGGAATTGAATAAACTTCTATACTTTCTTCATTTGATTGAAGACATTATGTTCATTGATTCAATATGTCGTATTTCGGATAATAAAATGGTGAGGTTTCTAGTTCTAATCCCTGATGCAATGCACTTGGTGAGAAAAAGTTTCAAGCCGGCACAGTACAACAATTGTTCAAGAAGGCATCGCATTTTGAATTAAGATTTTGTATTTGATGATGTTTGTTACAAGGGAAGAACAATTAAGATTTCGTATTTGATGATGTTTGTTACAAGAGAATAACATACAAAGATGCATTTTAGAACATGGCCACTGACCAGTGTTGAGATGCTAAAACTGATAACGTAAAACACCAAACACCCATTCCCAATAAAATAATCAACACGTACTCACACGTTTGGTTTGTGTTAAATTATTTTTTAGAAAACATTTTTACATGAAAAAATTCTCTCATGTGGGTAAAAAAAATAATATTTTCATGCCAATTGGTCTTTTTACCGCAATTGACAACTAATTGATGTAAAAATATTTCCGTACTTAACAACAAGAGAGAATTTTTTCGTATAAAATTTTATTCTGAACCAAAAAGTGCCTTGGACTAATCTCATGATAAGGTTTGATTGAGGAAATCAGGCATCAAATGATCAAATGTTTTTAACTCTCCAGATTTGGCTCTTTAACCTACTCTCCATGGATTTAATGCATGCTCATTTTATGGTTTCAATGTCCAAAATTGATTTTACTTGGACATACTAAACTATCCCTACTTGAATAGCATATACTAAGAGTTATATGCATTAGTCAATGATCAATATTTTTATGGATCGTTTGGATCACTCGAAAGATATTCCCAGACATGTTTTTCCATTGAGATGGCGCATTTGTAGCGGTTTTATTGAAATTTTGGTACAGAAAAGTATTTCTACTGGAAATTATTTTTCTCATTTCTACTGGAAATCCCTAGCGGTGCCTTTACCAGGGGAAATTGTTTTCCAGCCAAATTTCCCCGTTATGAAGCCAACTACTTCACAAAATACAATCAATTCTATCGAAATACCCAATGAATTAGAGAAAGAAACTATCTCACATTTTAAGAAGAATGAACGTATCTTAAAATTTCAATGAGAAATTATATTTATTTTTAGAGATAGAAAATACCTGAAATATTTTAGAGAGATAGAAACTATTTCAATTTTTTTTTTAAAAAAGCTATCTTAAATTTTAAGTTCTAGAGAGAGAAAGTATCCTAAAATTTTAGAGAAAGAAACATCGGCGAATTTTAGATAAAGAACATACCCATAACGTTTTAGAGACAAAAACTATCTCTAAATTCTCAGAGAGAGTAATTAACTTAAATTTTAAGTTTGAGAGAGAGAGTGGTTTGAAACAATTTTGAGAAAAAAACCATTTCAAAGTTTTAGAAAGAGAAACTATCTCAAATTTAGGTTTTAGAAGAAAAACTGATTCAAATTTTTTTTTGACAAAATAGTTTTTTTATATATATAAACTATCCCAAATTTTAAGTTTTAGAGAGAGAATGTGCGTAAAAAGTTTTGAGAGATAAACTATCACAAATTTTTAGTTTTACAATAAGAAAATATCTGAAAATTGTAGAGAAAGTAAGTATATAAAATTTTCAAGAGTGAAACTCTAAATTTGACATTTTAATGAGAAAGTTTTACTAAATATTTTTAGAGAAAGAAACTATCTCAAAATTCAAAATGAAATAAAGCATCTAAAATTTTAAGTTTTAGAAAGAGAAAGTACCTGAAGTTTTCAAAGAGAAAAACTTTTTCAAAATTTATAGAGAGATGAATTATCTCAAATTTAACCTTTTAGAAAGACAGGCTGTCAACTAAATTTTTAGAAAGAAAAATTCTCTAAAATTTTTTAAAAAAATGTAATTACAGAAAAATAAAAAGAAAAAAGCCATGAAAATGTTATGCATCCATATCATCCAGACAATAGAAATCCATTTTACATGAAATATTTTCTCAAGAAATACAATTTCCGATATGGTATCTATACAACCCCTTAATTTACATAACCTTACCAGTAATGTTCTTATGGGACCCTCACACATATTGCATATTAGGACCCCAACGCTTCGCAGTAAGACTTGCATGCTTTGAGATTTGGATAAAGGTTGCAGAGACAATCGAGGTCAGCCGGCCGTAGATTTTGTCCTCCATCCTATTTACTGCCTTCCATCCCCTTTATCGCACATCTCTTATGTCTGTAACTTCTCTCTTTGCAACAACCAAAGATCAATTTTCTCATTTTTACATGCAGTTGTTTGTCATTTTTAAAGTATGCTAGCATGAATAAGCTAGAAAACTTTTTCATGTCATGAAGATAAAGAACCCAAAACATGCATATAGATTAGCACCGATTCTTCTTACCAATTAATCTGAAGAAATCTCATGGTTTCATATTTGACAAATGGAGCTACTTGGGTTTCTTTAACTCTCGTGCCTTGTAAAATGAAGCAAAACGCCTGCATCCGTTTAAATTTTACTGGTTAACTAGTGCAATAGGCTATTGGGGATGCATGAGATTTGTAGAGGTAAAGAGTAAGAATCGAGCAGTCGGAAAGTGAGAATGAGCAGGAGTGTGGGTGAAGAAGAGGCCTTGAGAAGATGGTGGGGTGTAAAGAATTTACATGGGAGGGTCGCTGATTAAGGTTTCCAATACCCTAACCCATATTTTCATGTAGAGAGAGAGAGCAATTGATTCAATGGGCTAACGAATGAGGAGTTTCCAATCCCCTGATCCTTTTGTTGATTGTAGAGCGAGAGGCTGAGATTGATTCAACAAGTTAAGGGAGTCTCGTTACCCTAATCCTACCCATTGTGCCCGAGATTTATCAGATGATTTTAGCTCACTCAATGAGAGAAAAGTTAGATTTTACCGGCTAACGTTCGTCGGCCCTTCTCACGTTCAGTGGAATCTCAAAGAAAGTGAAATCCTACTGTCAATTTTTTGTGTCGTGTAAACATGATTTGTGTGAGGGTCCTATAGGATGATTATTCACACATGTGTTTGTCTATACTTAACTATCTTTGAAAATAGAAATATTAATGTTAGAAGGAGTTGTGATGGTTGTATTTATAAAAAAAGATATTATTTTTTGTTTTAAAAATTAATTTAATTAGAAATTTAACTAAAAGCAAATTTAAAACTTTTATAAAAGTACAATCGTTTTTTGGACGTGGAAGTTAGTGTCCTGAATTTTATTTGTAGAGTGCATTAGTCTTTCAGTATAAATTTCAATTTTACCTTGTATAAAAAAGAAAAAAATATCCATTGTCTTGTAGGGACTAGTGATATGCATGTGTGTTGTATGTGAAACTAATTATTAATTATAAAAATAAAGTTTTAGTTTGAAATAATATTTTAAAAAGACTTTCGATTAGAGAGAGAGAAAGCTTCTAATGGATCCATCTTTACATAATTACAGAGAGACAAGATAGACCTACTTTTACCGGTCTTATTTGATAAAAATAATTGAGAAGCAATACAGTAAATACAAAAATATGAATATTTTTCTCTTATTCTAATTTAATGCATTCTGCATATTTATGGGTCAAATTAAAGCATAAAAACTTGCTTATTGTATTTTTTTTCTTTTTAATTATATGATTCACTAAATTAGTTTTACTTATATTAATATATATTATTTTTTTATAAGCTAGTATTATTTTGATAAATTAGCAAAACTAAAGATGCAAAAAAGAAAAACAATAAAAAATTATCTTTTTCTTTTTTGCATTTAGCAATATAAGTTTTAGTATATTATTAACTTATATAATTTGTATTGTTATTAATTACTCTTTTTATTTTTTTTGTTACATTATTTTTAATATAATTAATTTTATTTTTAATTAAAAAATATATATATTATTCACTTATAAATAAAAATTATTAAAAAAATTAGAGAATATGAAAATAAAAAAATATGTCACATGATATATATAATAAAATTATAACAAACATGTATCTATTGCAATAAAAAATAATAATAATGTTTGTATTATTTACTTTTCCTCATTTTATGACAGTAAATTTTTTCTTCTTTTTTTAATTTTAATTTGAATTTTAAAAATTGTAAAAAAGGTAAAGATAGAAAATGAAAGAAATAGAAGAAGAAAAATAGAAATGAATAAAACAAATCAAAAGGGTTTTTGTTTTATTTTTCCTCTTGTAATTACTATTTATAGTGATACTACAATTTTTAATTTTTTTATTTACTGATGTGACCTGATTTTGAGGTAGTTATTTCTACAAAAAAAATTCAATTATATTAGTACCTCTATTGTGTGTATTTATGTTTAATTATAATTATGTTTTTTTCATTAATATGAATTAAATAATTTTTACATAAAATATAAAAATATTATTCAAAATTGAAAACAAATAACATTAATGATTTTAAATATATGAAAGAAATTTACCTGAGATAGAAAGCTACATTTTATATCATGTAGTCAACCGCTCACTGAATTCTTTTATTGAAATATAAAAGAAAATAAAGTGTAATATGTGTAAATACAAGTTATGAAAAATAGAAGTTTAAAAAAGTGAGGGAGAGGGGTAGAAAATTTTTAGGAAAGTCGATTTGTTAGGAAAGATAGAGTTGAGATATATGAGAATATGGTGAGGAGAGAAGAGAGAGAAAATCGTAGAGGGAGATTTATTAGGAGAGAGAATATTGGAGAGAAATTTTAGAAAAGTTGATTTATTAGAAGAGAGAGGAAGAGAGGGAATAGAGAGAAAATTGTGAGAAAATTGTAGTATTATATATTTTATAATACTTGAATAATTACTATTGAAAATCATAATAAAACTAATTTATTTTTATTAGTATTAGTATTTATAGCTAAATAGTCACAATTGTAGTATTAAATATATTTATTATCAGGAGGTTATTATTTTCTTAAAAATATACTTGTATGATTCATATAATTGTTGCAATTAAACAAAGAGTATCACATAAAAAATGAAAATTCGCTTAATGCAAAGATGATGATGTAACATTCATTCATCGTCGTGAAATTTTGCATAGGTCTGAGCATGACAACTAATACATTTTATTAGGGTGTATTTTATCATCTATGTAAAGTACCTTGTATAACTTCATTGCACATTGGGAAAGGGTGGTAGCACCCCACACTCTATTTACCACATTGTAGTTTATTTCCCACCGCTAATACTACCTACTAATACCTTAAAAACGTTAATTCCTAATCTACTTGAAAAAACAGGTAGTGTCCCTTGTCTTCCCCACTGAATTACCCAGAAACTTCATTGCGCATATAGAAGTAACCGATAAACAATTAAAATTATTTAGTTCTTACATTAAATGCTACACACACTTCTAAGCAAAAGTAATATCCAAGAACTCTAATATCCAATGAGCAACCAAATGAAGAATCATCTAAGTTCTCTCAAAGTAAGTCAAGGCTGCTATATACATATTTCTTGCTTCTTCCATGGCATGTAGATGGGCTTCGCGTGTAGGTTCCTGAAAAATAAAAACTCAAAAAAAAAAAAAAAAGAAGAAATCCTTACAATATGCAATATCAAAATAAAATAGAAATCAACATACCTATGTAGAGGAAAAAAATATGCTTGCCTTGCATAGCTTCATTCAACATACAAAAGTACACCCGATAAGCAATTAAAATTATTTATTTCTTACATTAAACACTACACACACTTCTAAGCACAAGTAATACTGAAGAACTCTAATACTTAATAAGCAACCAAATGAAAGCTCATCTAGGTTCTCTCTCAAACTAGATTTTCTCTCAAAGTAGCCAAGGCTGTTATATACATCTTTTTTGTTTCTTCCATAGCGTGTAGATGGGCTTCATCTATGGATTTTTAGAAAAGAAAAGAAAAAACAGAAATTCAGACAATATACAATATCAAAAGAAAATAGAAATCAACATACCAATGTAGAAAAAAAAAATATGATTGCATTGAAGAGAATTACCATAGTCACATTTGTGGCGTGTGAAGCACATGTTAAACGTTGAGAGAGAGAGAGAGAGAGAGAGAGAGTAGTTGTGGTATGCA
>NW_006499883.1:2432375-2446093 GCF_000471905.2 Amborella trichopoda | reverse complement strand
AAATTAAAACTATTCAAGAATCTAAATCCTTAGTTTCTTCAATCTAATTGAGTTTCATGACCTGCGTGAGAGAGATAGATCAAACCACTTATTTTCTACATGTAAAAACTTTATATTCCAATTTTAAAAATATACTACTATTTTATTACTATGTTCAAGTTGATAATAAAAAATTAGAATTATTCAAGGATC
Source organism: Amborella trichopoda (assembly GCF_000471905.2). Next base: position 2,445,901 of record NW_006499883.1, on the reverse strand, counting down.
TAAATCCTTAGTTTCTTCAATCTAATTGAGTTTCACAACCTGAGAGAAAGATCAAACAACTTATTTTCTACATGTAAAAAATTCTTATTACAATTTTAAAAATATACTACTATTTTATTACTTTGTTCAAGTTTATAATAATATTAGAACTATCCAATAATCTAAATCCTTAGTTTTTTTTTTATCAAATTGAGTTTTATGACCTGTGTAAGAGAGATCAAACCACTTATTTTCTATATGTAAACAAAATCATATTACAATTTGAAAATATACTACATAGAAATAGACACAAACATCGTACCTTTTACCTTTCTCTTGAGAAAATATTTTCGAGCTAAAAAATCCTTGTGAAAGATCAGTAAATAAATGAATTTTAGAGAGAGAAATAACTGCATTGTTTTCTCATAAAATAAGGTGGGGCATGATAGGCTTTTGGGGTGGGGCATGAGGGTTTATGGTGAGAGAGGATGGAAAAGGTTTTTCCTAAAAAGATATTTTGGAAGGGAGAAATGGGGAGAGAGATTAAAGGAGAGATGAGTGAAATAAGGGAAATATTATAGAAGATATTTAAGATGAGAGTTATCACATAGAGGGAGAGAGAAATAATTGGTTTCTTTATCATAAGTTTTTTAGAGTTACTGCAAGATAGAGAAAATAAAGAGAGAGAGAGAGTGAGAGAGAGAGAGAGAGAGAGAAACCATTGAGAGTGTCCTTTGAGAGGGAGAGATCTCAGGGAAATAAATGGGAGAAAGATTTTATTGAAAGAAGGAGAGAGATGAAACTGGTACAGAGGAAACTATAGATGATATAAATAAAAGAGAGATATGAGATTTTAGGAAAATAAATGGGAGAGAGATTTTATGAAAGAGGGAAAGAGATATAGAAACAATAGAAAGGGAAACCTAGATGACATAAATATAAAATAATTATGATTTTTTTAAAACCATGCAATAAAAAAAAGGAAGGTACCATCTCTCAAAAGTCTGCAAAGGAATCCACCCCCAAAACAATCTCTTTCAAGATAACAATTTTTATTCAATTCATAGACTGATTTACAATGAAAGGAGATGTCCCTTTAAATAGACTAAAATAAGATAACTAATAAAAGCTTCTCTCTACACCTATCCCTATTTTCTCTCTTTCATATTCACATGCTTCTAGATAGCCATGTTTTCCCTCTCATGTTTTACCCAAAAAAAGACCTCCCAAGTTGGTTATTGTTGATAAAGATAAAATCTCTTCTAAATTTATCATTATCCAAATTATATCCCTCAAACTAACCCAATCGATACAAGATAAACACAATATACACTCTAAAGTCGCTCTGCTAATTATCCATGTATACTCCCTAAACAAAAGAATGATTAAAATAATCCTAATAAATAATAATAATTTCCCCTTAGTACGTCATTGCCCTTTCTTTTCCTCTTGGGTTCTACGACCCTTCTTTGGCCCAATCATGAAGGGGCATGACTGCATCATTCCCCCCAGTTGAAAGCAACTCGAGTCCGGCGAGTTGGCTTCAGTATATATGCGATATAAGTTTGGATCCACTCTTTTGAACTCTGGCTCAGAAATCCACGTGTTATTAGAGTACGGCCTGCCCTTCCATTTGACTAGAAATTGGCGATAGGAACCCTTTCGAGTTTGAAAGCTTTCAGTCTTCAAAACTTGCTCAATTTCATCATCTTTCTTCTTTGGTAATTTCTTCATCATATCAACTACATCTTTTGCGACTTCTAAAGGCCATGTAACTCAAATAAGTTAGCAACATTAAATATCAGAGAGATATCAAATGCCTCGGTAATTTTACCTTATATGCATTGTTCCCATATTGCTTCAAGATGCGGCAAGGACCCACTTTCTTGGACTTGAGTTTATTATAGGTTCCCAACGGAAACCTTTCCTTTTGCAAATACACCATTACTAAGTCACCCTCTCTTCTATGCTCATTTGAGGCTTTTTGATACTTGACTTTGCTCTCCTCAATTTTCTTCTTGATTTGGGCTTGCAAATCTTGAATATGTTCAGCAAAAGCATTGCCATCATCATTTACCTTGCCTGTCATGGGTAATGGCACTAGGTCCAGCACATGAAAAGACGTCCGCCCATTAACAATATCAAATGGTGATTTTCCTGTAGATTGATTTATTGAACTGTTGTAAGCAAACTCAGCCTGAGGCAAATTGAAGTCCCACTGAGATATGTTATCACCAACAATACTTCTCAAGAGGTTACCAAGGTTCCTATTCAGTACTTCGGTTTGCCCAACTGTTTGAGGATGATAGGCACTAGAAAATTGAAGTTTGGTTTCCATACACTTTTATAAAGTGCGCCAAAAATGACTTAAAAATTTTGTATCCCGATCAGTTGTAATAGACTTAGGAACACCATGTTGCCTTACAATATCTTTGAAAAAGAGATTCGCGATATATATAGCATCCATAGTTCTTCTACAAGGAATAAAATGTGCCATTTTGGAAAATCGATTAACAACAACAAAAATAGAGTCCACACCTCGTGTGGTACGTGCAAGTCCAAGTACAAAATCCATAGAAATATCAACCCATGGGGCATCTGGAACAGGAAGATGAGTATAAAGACCTGTATTTTGTGTGTGACCTTTAGATACTTGGCAAGTTCGATATCGGGTCACAAATCGATCAACATCTCGTCGCATACGTGGCCAAAAAAAATTTTTCTCCAACCATAGCCATAGTTTTGTCATTCCCAAAGTGTCCACCCAAGCCCCCACCATGAAGCTCCATGATTATCTTCTCCCTTATGGAGCAATCAGGTATACATAACCGCACACCGTTAAATAAGCAACCATCATGTACGAGATACTCACCACTAGGGTCTCGCCCATCAACACACCTTTCAAGGACCTTGCTGAAAATTAGATCAACTTTGTATTAATCTTTTATCACTTCAAACCCCAACACTTCCATAGACAAAGTTCTAAGCAACACTACCCTTCTACTTAAAGCATCAGCTACCTTATTTTGGGTTCCAGCATTGTGCTTTAATAGAAACGTGTATTCTTGAAGGAAGGACATCCACTTAGCATGTCGTGCATTCAACTTTTTCTGAGAACTCAAATACTGGAGTGCTTAAGGCTTGCATCACTGTAAAAAATTCGTGGTCATAAACCGAATATTTCTCACATGTATCATTCAATTTCTTACTAAAGAAGGCCAATGGTCGTCCCTCTTGACTTAGAACTGCCCCTATGCCAACATTTGATGCATCAGTTTCAATCTCAAACACCTTAGAAAAATCTGGTAAGGCAAGTACTGGTGTTTGCATCATCTTTTGTTTAATTAAAGTGAAGCTCTTTTCAGCAGTGGGATTCCATAAAAACTTTCCAGCCCTCATACAATCAGTCACTTGTACTATTAGAGTGCTGAAATTTTTGATAAATCGACGATAAAATATCATTAGGCCATGAAAAGAACGCACCTTAACGAGTGACTTTGGCACCAGCCACTCAGCTATGGCTTTTACTTTTTATTGATCCGCCTTAATTCTCTCAAATGAAACAACATACCCCAGAAAGACGACATTGGTTGTCATAAATGAGTATTTTCTTAATTCACAATAAGTGACTCCTTCCTTAACACATCAAAGACTTATTCCAAGTGGTTAAGATGATCATGTGGGTTAGCGCTAAAAACCAAGATATCATCAAAATAAACCGCAACAAATTTACCAATAAAAGGACGAAGTACCTCAGTCATTAGGCGCATGAATGTACTTAGTGCATTAGAAAGGCCGAATGGCATCACAAGCCACTCATATAGTCCATCTCTAGTTTTGAAAGCGTTTTCCATTCATCTCCAGGTGGAATTCGCATTTGATAGTACCCACTCCTTAAATCAATCTTTGAGAAAACCTTGGCTCCATTAAGCGTATCTAACATATCATCGAGCCTAGGTATGGGAAATCGATACTTGATTGTGATTTTGTTGATTGCATGACTGTTCACGCACATCCTCCATGACCTATCTTTTTTTGGAGACAATAATGCAGGGACGGCACATGGTCACATGCTTTCTCGAAGCAATCCCTTCTTAAGCAATGCAACAACTTGTCCATGCAACTCCTCATGTTCCATGGGGCTCATTCGATAATGGGCCAAATTTGATAGGCTAGATTCAAGCACCAAGTCAATGTGATGCTAAATATTTCTCATTGGAAGAAGACCATCAGGTAATTCTTCAAGCATCAAATCTTTATACTTATCAAGTAAAGGTTCAAGAGACCTAAAAATTGCAGTCGGTGCAGAATTTTCTTTTGCAACCAATACATAAATCACATCCATATCCTTGTTGTCCCCTTTTAATTTTTTAACATTAAGCAACTTTGAACCCTCCTCTTTAGTGGATTTGGCTGTAGGAAGTTGCTTCATAGGGTGGAGTATTATATTAATATCATCATTAACAAAAGAATAAGTGTTTGGCCTAGTTTTATGCACCATATCATGATCATAAAGCCATGGTCTACCAAGTAATATGTGGCATACATCCATAGGTGTTATATCACACCACACTTTATCTTTATAATTAGCACCAATGGAAAAAGAGATTAAACAACGAGTAAAAACTGATACCTCATCTCCTTTCTTGAACCACTGGATGTGGTATGAGCGTGGGTGTTTACATTCCTTCAATTGAAGTTTAGCCACCATCTCTTTCGACACAATGTTTTCACTGCTCTGACCATCAATTAATATTGTGCATAACTTGCCTCTTGATGTGTAAATTATTCGAAAAAAATTATATCGCAGCCACTTCTCATCATCGTTAGGTATTGGGGTTGATAACATAGTTTGCTGGACAATTAAGGCTTCACCCTCTTCATCTCCATACAAATCCTCAACTTCACCTTTGAAAGGCCCAGTCCCTTCATAAGACTAGCTCGTCCCAATATCACCTTTGCCTTCATAGGTGTATCCTTCATCAACTACTTCTTCATAATTTTCTTCAGCCAAATTAACTTTGACAAGGGGTTGCGTGAGGGTCAATTGCATGCCATATGTCCAGGCTAAAGCTTAAAGCTTGCTGCCTCTGTATTGAAGTAAAGCCTCTTGTCACTAAGCTATTTCTCCCAAGGCCCAGATTGACTATTTCTTCTACTTTGAGGGCCAAAGTATAAGCATCAGACATCTTATAGACATCTTTGAAGGCCAATTCATTCTGAATGCCTTGATTTAGCCCATTCAAGTAACGACTTATTTTTTGATCTTCATACTCTTGTAAATTTACCCTAGATGTCAAAATATAGAACTCTTCAGTATAGTCACTTACCGACTTTTCACCTTGGTTGAGGTTTTGATTTACTGGTAAAACTCTTCGGCACATCTTCGTCTTCATCTTTTCTCACAAATTAATCTTTTCCTTGCCTTGTTGAAGACAATCCTGTTGCAAATCATCCCACCAAACCAATGCATGGCCAGAAAATTTTGTGGCTACTAATTTTACTTTTTTGTGATCTGCAATATCTTTTACCCAAACACTTTCTCGACTTCACTTAGCCAATCAAGAAAATCATCTGCATGCAATCGACCATGGAACTCTGGACTATCATTTTTAATTCCAGGTTCTCTTTCTCTTTCCAACAACCGAAGAATTCGTTCATTGAATTCGTTATTAGCTGGGGCCACCGGAGGTTGGTTAGGAACAAGATGCATACATCTTTCATCACTGTTGCCTTGAGTTCCAACATCGGTCTCTGGATTCCTTTCATCCTGAAGCTGAGCGAATATTGCGCAAGCTCATCGACTTTCACAGTTACATGCACGAATTGGTCTACTCTCTCTGCTAGGGCTTGAGCTAATCTAGTCAATACCTTTAATCCATCGAGGGGTGTCTCTTGTGAAGCCATTGGAACCTGGCTCTGATACCAATTGATGCAGGGAGAGAATAAAACCACAAAATTAACAATAAAAAGAATGAAGGTTAAGAGAAAAATATATTCTCTCAAAGGTCTGCAAGGGAATCCACCTCCAAAACAATCTCTTTCAAGAGACCATTTTTTATTCAATTCATAGACTGATTTATAATGAAAGGAGATGTCCCTTTAAATAGACTAAAATAAGATAACTAATAAAAAGCTTCTCTCTATACCTATCCCTATTTTCTCTCTCTCATATTCACGGGATTCTAGATAGCCACATTTTCCCTGTCATGTTTTACCCAAAAAAGACCTCCCAAGTTGGTTATTGTTGATAAAGATAAACTCTCTTCTAAATTTACCCTTATCCTAATTATATCCCTCAAACTAACCCAATCGATACAAGATAAACACAATATGAACTCTAAAGTCGCCCTGCTAATTATCCCTGCGCACTCCCTAAACAAAAGAATAATTAAAATAATCCTAATATATAACTCTTACTACGTTATTGCCCTTTCTTTCCCTTTTGGGTTCTGCAACCCTTCTTTGGCCCAGTCATGAAGGGGCATGGCTGCATCATATAGTTGCTGTTGATGTTAGAGTAATGATCCTATGGGACCCTGCCACACCTTGTAGAATAGGACCCCTAAGGATTACTATTAGATTTACATCTCAATCTTGGGATCAGAAATGGTTTCACCGGCTAACCCCTTCCTAAAACCGACCACCACAGGTCATTTGCGTCTCAAAAATTCTCGCTTTCTTGTTGCTCTCAGTCCTTGCCCCTTTTTCTCTCCCTCTCTCTAGCCCACTGATTTCCTCTCATCCTTCTTCTCCCTCTCTCCCGTTGCTCCTTCTTTCTAATTTCCTCATATCCAAGCGGCCCCGAGATAATTTTGGAGGACAAAAAGAGACGATGTTGCGAAGAACAACTCTTTCTCTCTCGCAAGGTCACAAGGTCTCAAAGAAAGGTTGAAGAACAAAAAACAGGTATGCTATCTCTGTATTTCTCAATCTCTCTATCTATGAATCTTTTTTTTTTTAAAAGAAGTTCCAGTATTTTATTAATCAATCATAAAAACGTACAACAAAATTAAGAGACTTTATCTATGAATCTCTCTCTGTATTTCTCAATCTCTTCCTGTATTATCTCTCTAGGGAGAGATTGAGAAATACCTACCCCAATAAAAGCGAGATATAGAGATACAAATATAGAAAGAGATTGAGAAATACAAAGAGAGATTCATAGATAGAGAGATTGAGAAATACAGAGACATAGCATACCTGTTTTTTGTTCTTCAACCTTTCTCTGAGACCTTGTGACCTTTCGAGAGAGAAGGAGTTGTTCTTCATCGCATCATCTCTTTTTGTCCTCCAAAATTATCTCGAGGCCGCTTATGGGAGAGAGGGAGAAGGACGAGAGGAAACCAGTGGGCTAGAGAGGGAGGGAAAAAGGGGTAAAGACCGAGAGCAGCAAGAGAGCGGCAGTTTTTGAGACCCAAATGACCAGCCGTGACCGGTTTTAGGAAGGGGTTAGCTGGTGAAATCATTTTTTATCCCAAGATTGAGATGTAGATCTTGTTGGTACGTGTGTGTGGCCATGGGGCCCCTAAACGTGCAATATTACTCTATCTTATAATTTAATGCTTATCACTAAAAGGGAGTCTTCTTAGAGAGAGAAAGTATTGTTATCTAACGGATAGAAAGTAACCACCCACTTCCCAGGATTATAGTGCCATGTTTTCTCAGAGATTTCAAGAGGAAGCCAAATGTTAGAGAACGACCTCCTCCATCCCTCTTTAAAAAGGGTTTCATGCTTATGGAGAGGTACACAGAAATTTACAGAGTTCTCACAGTTCTGGTAAAAGCCTGATTTTTATGATCGATAGTCTCATGACACTGCCCCTAATCCTAGGAGTGGGTCCATCTCTTCCCTCAAGTTTTTTAACATTGGTATAAGAGCAGGTGTGGAAGCATGGTGGGCTCGTAACCTACCGTTCCTAGGTTCCATTATTCATTTATTTATTTTTTATTTAATTCTTGCTCATAACTCATAGGTCCCAGGACCAAAATCGATTATTTGGTTTCCTATGAGTTTGTATTTTATTGAACAATATTTCTCTTAAATTATTATTTTTTATCAATTCTCTATTTACTCTGTTGAAATTTGTCATCTCTGAAAAAGTTGATTTCATAAGCCATGAGTCAATTTATTATTTATTTGTTATTATCTCTAAGATAATTGTTCCATTGTTGGGTTTATCTTATTGTTGTAAAAAATAGCTGAAATCCTTTGATATCAATCTGTTTCTATTTTCTCTCATAAATTATTATACCTTTTGCAAGTTAATAGGCGTACATTGTTAAAGCAACAAAAGTAGACGCACTTTGATTTAAACCATCTGCACTTTTGATATACGCACTTTGTAAATAGGAGATTTCTATCGAAAGGTAGAGAGAAACAAATCACATATTTTTTATTCTCTCTTGGCCTTTATTTCTTGCTCATCATCAAGGTAATATTTTTTTTTAATGCTGAGTTTTTTTTTTTTGTGCCACTATGTAACCAATATTTTTTTTCTGAGGCGAACTTTTTCAATAGAAATTGTTGTTGATGGTTATAAAAATAAAAATAATAAGTAAATAAATAAAAGGTTGCTGAATTTTAGAGAGAAAAAGATAAAGACACACATAATTGCTGAAAATCAGTTGGCTTGCACCTTTCTTTCTTCCATATTTTATTGCTGAAAATTAGTGCATAATTTTATTGGATTATTGAAAATTGTTATGCACACAACAACTATTCAAGTAAAGGTTGTTAGATCAATTGCATGAATTTTTTTTTGTGGCTTATAATTTAAGGATTTACTACATATTTTATTTGCATAATAATTGTCATTGCATTGCTTAATTATCATATGCTTGGGTCTTTTTAAGTTAGAAAATTTCATGATCTTGATTTTGTGAATTCATTATTTTTATGATTATGCAATGCCATATTTTTGTTGAAAATATCAAAATATCATTGTAGACTCTCTCTCTTGTGCTAAAACATATTCATATATTTATGAAACTTATTTTTATGCAAGATTTGACATAAAGTAGTTGTTGCCTTACTTTATTAATTTTTTGTTGCATCACAGCAGTGCGAACATAAAATGTTCGAGAAATTATTTTTTTTGAGGTCTCATCTCACTGAGAGTCGGCAAACCTATTGAGTTAACTAGCAGACAACCCTTTCTTAAACACAATTATTTTTTTATTTTTTGTGAACTTTTAGGTATTATCTAAAAATTTAAAATGGCATCTAGGCTAGCCATGTCAGAACTATCCAAACTTGAAAAACTCAATAGGACCAATTTTTTTATGTGGAAAAGAAAAATTGGATATATTCTTTTTTAAGATAGGGTATATTATGTCCTAGAAACCACCAGTTTTAGAGCCTAATACCAATGGTCAAGCTAGAAGGTGACTTGAAAAATGATTAGAAAATGACAAAGTAGCTAGGATTACTACGTTGAGCTTTATGGAAGATGCTTTAATTCAAGTATTTAAGGATTACGCCATAGCTCAAAGTATGATGGGCGCCCTATTTGAAAAGTATGAGACCACTTCTGAGACCCATGTACAATTGTTGTTAGAAAAATACAGTTCTTGCAAAATGAAAGAAATGGACTCAGTGACCGAGCATGTCAATAAAATGACAGTGCTCACAAAGGACCTTGCTGCAGCTGGGAATCCAGTCCCCGATCGCATGCAAGTGTCCATTGTCCTTAACAGTCTCCCTCCATCTTGGGAGTCTGTTATAATTGCATTGAACCATTCTGTGCAAGGGATAACCATGTTAAATCTTCTCATGCATCGTAGTATTGAAGCTGAGAGAAGAATGAGGAAGAAGTCAAATGAGCTCCACTTTGCCCAAAGTTCATCTTCTCAGATCCCCAAGAAACCTTTCAATTATCAGAAAAATAATAGGTATAAGGAAAATAGGAGAAATTTTAAAAATCAAAAGAATAAGGTTGAGAATACCTGTTTTTATTGTAAGGAAATTGGGCACATCAAGTTTAATTGTCCTAAGCTGAAAAATAAAAATAGGAATCGAAATAACAACCCTGCTCGAAATAATCAAAATAAGATAAAAGACTTGATCTGCATAGTCCTAGAATCAATAGTTGTCAATCATGACGTGAGAAATTGGTGGGTTGGCTCATCCTCCACTCGACATGTCTCGAGGGCCAAGGACAGATTCACAGAATTGGAAGATATTGCAGTCAGTAACCAACGGATTTATATGGAAAATGACACCTACTGCGATGTACTAGGTGTTGGTACTTTCAAGCTAGGTTTACCAAGAAGAACAAATGTCTTATTGACTGATAGATTGTATGTGCCCAATATGAGATGCAATTTGATTTCTATCCCTAGACTAGGTGACAAGGGTTATGAAATAAGGTTCAGGTCTAGTCGGTTTACCATTGGAAGCATTCTAGAACTTTGGTGTACGGTACTAAAGTTGACAATTTGTATCGACTGAATATTAATGAAAGTTCATCATTTTCTGGGTATATTGATGCTTCTTTTGATACTTTTATGTATATGGGTGATCCATATTTATGGCACTTAAGATTATGACATATAAATAAAGACAAAATGAATCAAATGGTTAAAAGAGGCTTGCTCCCCAATTTAGGAGAAATTGTGTTCAAAACATGCGAGCCATGTATTTTTGGTAAATTAACTAAGAAGTCTTTCCCTAAAGGGAAAATGTCTAGCGAACTACTTAGTATTGTTCACTCTGATATATGTGGTCCATTAAATGTGAAAACACATAGAGGTATGGAATTTCATAACATTTATAGATGATTATTCACGTTATGGATATGTATACCTAATTAGTAAGAAATCAGATGCATTAGAAATATTTAAGAATATAAAGCTGAGGTAGAAAATCAGTTAGGTAGACATATAAAAATTCTTTGAACAGTTAGGAGAAGTGAATATTGCTCCGTCTTATTTTCTGAATTTTGTAAGGAGTATGGTATAATTCACCAAACAACTATACCGTATACACCACAACAAAATAGTGTAGCTGAAATGAGAAATAGAACTCTAATGGACATGGTTAGGTCCATGATGAGCCATTCGAATTTCTCACCTCATTTTTGGGGTGAGGCTCTCAACATTGTAATATATATCATTAATCGTGTTCCTACTAAATCTATAGACTTGACCCCATATAAATTATAGACAGGTAGGAAAACTGACCTTATTATCTTGAAAGTTTGGGGTTCTTGAGAACATGTGCTTAAACCACCACAAAGTAGAGATAAATTACAAAGTTAAATTATAAAATGCTCTTTTATAAGCTATTCAAAAATTTCTAAAAGGTATAGATTCTATAACCATGATACTAGATTATTAATAAAGAGTTGTGATGCTCATTTCTTAGAAAATATAGATGATAAAAATATTTTAAATAAGCCTATTGACTTATATGACATTGATAAAGATAAGGGTCTAGAAGACCCTGTTTCTCAGACTCCCTCTACATTTGGTGAGAATGATTCAATTGAATCAAGTATACCAGATAGGCCTAAAAGAACTAGAGCCCCACTTATGAATTTAGAAGAAATTTATGTATTTATGAATAAAGATAATTACTCTTCAAGTGAGGAAACAATAAATGAACCTCGAAGCTACAGTGAAGCTATTAGCTCATATGACTCAGCTGAGTGGACTCAAGCCATTGATGACGAACTTGATTCTATTAAAAGAAATCAAGTCTGGGAGTTGGTTGACTTCCCTAAAGATATTTATATGGTCTAAAACAGTCTTCTAGACAATGGTACTTTACTTTGCATAATGCAATCACTGAAATTGGTTATATAGCCAATAGCTTAGACCATTGTGTATATGTCTAGAATACTGGGAGCAATTTTGTTATATTGTCATGTGGATGATATTTTGATAGCCGGTAATGATATTGGCATCATTAAGCATACCAAATCATGGCTAAGTTCCCATTTTGAGATGAAAGATATGGGAGAAGCCTCGTATGTATTGGGCATTAAGATAAAAAGAGATAGAAGTTCAAGACTTCTATGTTTATCTCAAGAAAATTATTCAGAAAGTGTTTTAAAAATATTTGAGATGGAAAATTGCAAGCCCATAGATACACTTGTTTGTAAAGGCTTGAAATTATCAAAGAAAACGTGTTCATTAAATGATAGTGACAAAGTTGAAATGGAAAGAATTCCATATGCTCAAGCTGTAGGATGCATAAATTATGTCATATTGTGTACAAGACCTGATTTGAGTCATGCATATAGTCTTGTAAGTATATTTCAGAGTAATCCTGGGATAGCTCAATGGCAAGCTATAAAAAAGATACTCAGATACATTCAGAAAACTAAAAATTACAAGTTGTGCTTCCAAGCCGACAACTTAGAGGTTACTGGGTATTCTAATGCAGATTTTGCAGGAGACCCAGATGATAGAAAATCAATCTTAGGAATTGTATTCCTCTTTGGAGGAGGATGTGTTTCTTGGTCTAATACGAAACAAGGTTGTGTAGCTCGATATACTATGAAAGCCGAGTATATTGCCTGTAGCATTGCTACAACTTATGCCATCTAAATTAAACGCTTCATCAATGATTTGAAGTTGGATATAGCAGACGGACCTGTTAAAATTTTTTGTGATAATCAGGCTAGTATTTCATCAATTAGAAATGGAGCTTATAGTTCCAAGGGTAAGCACATTGAAATTGATTATCATTATATTTATGATATTATTAGAAAGAATGAAATAACTGTAAGTTATTTGCCATCTTCAAATATGATTGTAGGCCCTTTAACAAAGGGATTGAGTGCAGAAATATTATCAAAGCATGTAGCTTTGATGGGACTTCGAAATATTTAAGTCAGGAACTCCCAAATGGGATATTTTTTTATGTCTTGGTCATGAGAAAAAAAACTGCATTAGAGTGAAAAACCATGACATGACTTTGGATATTTTTTGTTATGCAATGTATAACCGCACTTGCGTGAAAGCCTCATGACAAAAATATGCACATAAATGTTAAATTCATTAAATGGTAAAGACTTTATAATATTTCAATATATCTGGCCCTCATGGGCAAGTGGGAGATGTTGGTACGTGTGTGTGGCCATGGGGGCCTTTAAATATGCAATATTTCTCTCTCTCATAATTTAATGCTTATCACTAAAAAGGGAGGCTTATTAGAGAGAAAAAGTGTCGTTATCTAACAGCTAGAAAGTAACCACCCACTTCTCAAGATTACAGGGCCACGTTTTCTCTAAGATTTCAGGAAGAAGCCGAACGTTGAAGATCGGCTTACTCCATCCCTCTTTAAGAAGGGTTTCATGGCCATAGAGATGTACATAAAATTGACAGAGTTCCCACAGTTCTGATAAAAGCCTGATCTTTGTGATCGATAGTCTCACGACACTGCCCCTAATCCTAGGAGGGGGTCCATCTCTTCCCTCAAGTTTTTTAACAGATCTAACGGTGATCCTGAGGACCCCATGCTACAAGGAGTGGCAGGGTTCCATAGGATCATTACTATATATATATATATATATATATATATATATATATGATACTAC
>NW_006499883.1:2418090-2431836 GCF_000471905.2 Amborella trichopoda | reverse complement strand
TATATATATATATATATATATATATATATATATATGATACTACAAAACGCCTATAGGGGAAAATGAACACTGATTTCTCTTACCCTCATCATTATCCAAAGTTCATTGCACGATTACGATTGTCCGATAATGTTTTATTTTTCATTATTTTTATTAGGTATGCCTAACTATGATCTACACACGTTCCAAATTTCATGTCATTCTCATTTGTAGAAAAAAAATGAAAAATGAAACACTACAAGACAATCGTGACCGTGCGATGAACTTTGGACGATGATGATGGTAGGCAAAATCATTGTTCATTTTCACCTATAGGTGTAGAATCATAAATCAAAAATGGTTTACTCTAATAAAAATCATAGTAAAAAATGAATATAGTTTTTAATCTTTAGCCTTGATAGATTTAGGAGCTGACCTAAACTGTATTAATGAAGGATTAGTTCCTACAAAATACTTTAATTTATACAATAACTCTTCACTTTGTGGGGAGTACAGCTTTATTAGAAGCAAGATCAGAAGATTTGCTTTCAAATTTAAGATGTCCAACTCTTTTCCATTATAAATGATACAAAGATGTTTTCTTCTCTAGACTCCTGGTATGAGAAGATAGCAGTGCAGATCATTGGAAAGAGAAATTCATAGCAGGTTTACCTCACCTTTTTGCAGAAAAGATGAAAAATAGATTAAAAAATAAACATGGAGGAATTATACTTTATTCTTTATACACTCTAGGTGAACTGTGCTGAAATATGTGCTGAAGGCTTAGCCCTATGCACTGATATGAAATTAAAAATACAGTTAGATAAACAAAAAATTGAGAATAAAGAAAACTTCCTATATCAACTAAAAGAGGAAATAAAATATAAAGCTATTGAAGAAAGCTTACTGCTTCCTGAAATACAAGAAAAAATTAAAAATATTAAATCACAAATAGAAAAAGAAGTTTGTAGTGAATTACCGAATGCTTTTTGGAACAGAAAGAAACAAATAGTAAATTTACCTTATGAGGATGAATTTAAAGAAAATAAAATACCCACAAAGGCACGACCAATACAAATGAATTTAAGACTTTTAGCAATTTGTAAGAAAGAAATAGACGAGCTTCTTAAGAAAAATTTAATAAGAAAAAGCTCTTCACCTTGGAGTTGTGCAACTTTCTATGTAGAACATAATGCCGAAAAGGAAAGAGGAGTTCCAAGGTTAATAATAAATTATAAACCTCTTAATAAAGCATTAAAATGGATAAGATATCCTATACCTAATAAAAAAGATTTATTAAATGGAATATTAAATGCATGCATATTTTCAAAATTTGATCTAAAGTCGGGATATTGGCAAATACAAATTAATGAAAATGATAGATATAAAACAATATTCAATGTCCCATTTGGGCAATATGAATGGAATGTCATGTCATTCGGATTGAAAAATGCCCCTTATGAATTCCAAATAATAATGAATGATGTTTTTAACCCATACATTAAATTTATGACAGTATATATAGATGATGTGTTAATATTCTCAGAAAATAGACAACAACACTTTAAACATATTAATGCTTTTCTGAATGAAGTGAAAAATGCTGGATTGGTTGTATCTGCTAAAAAGATAAGTTTATGCTAGACTAAAATAAGATTTTTAGGACATAACATATATCAAAGAACAATAGTTCCAATTGATAGAGCTATAGAATTTGCAAGTAAATTTCCTGATGTTATTTTAAATAAAACCAAATTACAAAGATTTTTAGGATGTTTGAATTACATATCTGATTTTTATAAGGATCTAGCCATAGAAGCAAAACCATTATATGATAGACTGAAAAAGAATCCACCTAAATGAACACAGGAACATACGTTAGCAGTTCGCAAAATAAAAAAAAAAGCTAAAGAATTACCATGCCTAGCCTTATCAGACCCAGATGCTTTTAAAATAATTGAATGTGATGCATCTGAACTAGGCCTTGGTGGTATTCTTAAGCAAAGAATGAACCCCAATGGAAACGAACAACTAGTTCATGCACCTCTAAAGCCTGGAATAGTACTCAGCAAAACTATTCTACGGTTAATAAAGAAATCCTTGCAATAGTTCATTGTGTAACAAAATTTCAAAGTGATATACTTAATACCACATTTCTAATATGAATAGATTGTAAAGCAGCTCGTGATGTTCTAGTTAAAGATGTCAAAAACCTCGTCTCGAAACAAATTTTTGCACGTTGGCAAGCGATTCTTTCTAGTTTTTCATTTCACTATTGAGCACCTTCGCAGATCTACTAACCATCTTCCCGATTTCTTGACACGTGAATTTTTGCAGGGGGGCCCAAGACCCGGCTAATTCCAATGAAGGATACTTAATAACAAATACATATACAAATATAATGACTAGCCAAGACAAGGGAAAAGGGAAAATGGATATAGTACCAGCATCACCAGCTGGTTCCCCACTAATAAGTTATCTTCCTTCTTCACCAATACCTTATTCCCCAAACAGACCCATAGACTATCCTGTATATTCTAGCCATAACCCAATATTTCTTCAGTCTCCTATCCCAAATAAAAAATCAGCCTCTGGAAAATCCCAATTTGAAGAAACTACATTCCTAATAGATATTGTCATTGATGGTGAATATGCTATTGTTGACCCAAATAAAGTAGCAAACCTTTACCTATTAAAGCATTTGAACCCCTCTAATGGAAATAAAACAAGAGAGTGGTATGAAGCTGTTTTATTAGAAACAGATTCATTCTCTCTTGTTCATTTCTATCATAAAATACCAATATGGTGGCATATTCAAAATTACAAATAAGACAAATATTATCTTATGATGATTGGGGACATGATCCTGCTAGAACAAAGAAGTTCCAGGCACAAGAGTTTCAAAATAAATATTATAGATATTCGGAGTATATAGATGCCTGGAATAAAATATTTGCCCTACAAAATATGAATAACTCTCATACTTGAGACCTCCAATTTAAAATGCCTATTATACAGCCATTCCCGAATTGGTTTAGAGATTGGTTTTTAATTTGGGGATCAAGATCCCAAATATTACCAGAAAAATTACAAATATCACAAGCCAAGTTTGTAGAATATAATAGAAGGGACCCAAATATTGATCATCACCAGTATTTTATGGCAATATACCAAATTCCTTGGATATTGAAATGGGAATATGGGATTTCAGAAAATATGGTTAATAATTTTGAATATGTTCCCAAATTAGGAAAGAGAATATCTATAAAGTGGTCGGATGTCATTGATAACAAGAACTTAAAACCCGAAAAAATAAAGCTGAAGACAATACCTCCAATTTTCCAGCCAAGCATATTTCAAACCAATGACCCAAATAATTTTTCAGAATATATAAGAAAAATGAGGAAACAACATCCCAAAGCAACAAAAGAGGAGCTGGGAAAACAATTATTACAAATATTCGAAGAAGAAGTTGAAACAGAAAATATGTCCTCACAAAGTACGAATGAAATAGAAAGTGAAGAATTGCAAACTGCTCATGGATTCTCCCAGAAGCCCACTCTCTATTAAGCCCGATTGATGACCCGACCAAGTTTCTAGAAGAAATTCTGCCGACACAAGAAAACAATATTGCTACAGTAAAAGCTCCGTACCAGCCACCTGTCCCGACAGCATCTCCACCTTTAGTTCCACCTGTCCCGACAGCATCTCTACCTACCCCTCTTCACCGATGCGTCAGTCCAAAGAAGTCCTCTCAGCCGACACTCCCATCAAAATCTGTCCTCCTCCACCGACGAACCTATCCACCAGCTGTCAGACGAGGCGAATCTCCACTCAGCCGTCCATCATGATTGAGCCGTCCACCTGTAAAGGAAAATAAAAGATAATTAATAAGTTCCTGGCGTCCCCTCTCTATAAAAGGCCACGAGGTCGAACATTGAAAGCATCGAATTCTCTCATCAAAGTTTTTGATCGAGTTTCTTCAGTCCTGCTCTCTTCATTCTCCCTTTTCTCTCTCTCTCTCTGTAAATTCTTTTGGGGTGAAGGTCGCTTGTATAAATCTCTACTATAAACTAGTATCTTCGATCTCTGGTAACTATGTTCTACAGATAGTTAACGGTACTGTTTTCTGTTCCCTAGTCTCTTTAATTGTTTATGTTTGCTCGTATTTTACAGATGGTATAATAAACCATCTTGTAAATAATGTGTGATTGTAATATCGGTTATTTGCCAAGCTACTATCCTGACGAATGGAAGATTTTCTCTAGCTTTTGCATTTGCCACCAGTGAGTTTTATTTTTCTGTATTTACTCTAAGCTTGTTCTGTAAATGATTACTATTATTCCAGAATGCTGTTGAAATTTATCTTTAGTATCAAAATATTTGCAACTACTTATACTAGTTGGATTCTATTAGATATTGATCCTTTCTCATTAATTTTAATATTGATCGTCTTGATATACTTTGGATTTATTAGAGTTTTTTATTAATATTTATTTATTAATATTTCTTAATAAATTTGCTAGTATTTGAAAATAGTTCTACTAGTATCTGAAATTAGGATTTGAAGTAAGAATTGATAAAAGCACTAAAGTTGAAAATATAGAGTTGAAAGGTGACGTAAACTTGCTATGAATTTCTCTTCCAATGATCTGCACTGCTATCTTTTCGTAATAGGAGTCTAGAAAAGAAAACATCTTTGTACCATTTATAATGGGAAAGAGTTGGACATCTTAAATTTGAAAGCAAATCTTCTGATCTTGCTTCTAAAAAAGCTGTACTCCCCACAATGTGAAGAGTTATTGTATAAATTAAAGTATTCACTGCATCACTTTCGCTATGTGGTATATCTTGATTATGTTCATTTTTAACGATCCATTGCCTAGTAGCATTGAGTATTTGATTTTTTGTGGCTTCACTCATATGGAAGTCCCACCACCCCCGAAGCCAACCAGTAACACCACAAATGATAGCCTTGGCGACGTCCTGATCATGACTGCCAGATACTTTACAGGGCGTGGCGTACATGGTCATGTGTCGCATTGTATCTAAAATTTGGTGTTCAGACATTCCATCTATGTTCCAGTTGACTATTGTCCTCCCAAAGTATGATACAGTATGAGATATTAAATCTTCTTCGAATTGTATATCAAATGGTGTAGGTCTAGTATGATACATTCTTTGCATAGAAGTAGGTTTCCATTTTCGTCCATAGTCTATTTTATTAATTTTAGGTATTTCTTCTCCTTTAAAATTATTTTCTATATTAGTTATTTTATCTTTGATATTTAGATGTGCTAATTTGGCAATTAATTGATCTATTAGTTATTTATTTTCTTCTTTATCTTTAAAATTACATCTTTCTTTATTTATTTGTGGAGGAGGCTTAAACAACACTCCTTTTTTCGGTTCCTCAGGTTTTACCTAAGGCTGTCTAATAATATTTTCTATTCTGGTAGTTTGCTGTCCTATGGTTTGTAAATAAATATTTGTATAATTATTTTGTTCTATAAGGTGAGGAAGTAATTCTATTTTATGTATATGTTCTCCTGGGATTATTTTATAAGGGGTAGCTTTAGTTTCTAATTTATCTCCTTTTACTTGAATGCTTTTTTCAGGAGGATGTATACTAGTAATGTTTCCATCACTAGTGTGAAAACTCCTATATTGATTTTTTAAGACATGAATCTCTTCAAATTTTGGAATAAGTATTCCTCTTTCAGTTAGGGTTGGTATTAACCAATTGAAGAACCATGTAATATGTTTATTTCTTTTTAGAAATTTATTATATTTTTTATGGATAGCATCAATTATTTCTTGGGAAAATTGATTCAAGTACCAATTTCTTATCTTTGAATATTCTTTTGATAGATAATCATTTTTTAATAGTTCTAAATCCATTTTTTCTCTTTTTTGCAAAGTCATGACTTGAAAATCTAAGTCTGTGTAAAGAGAGATTACTATTATTGCTACTTGATGGATTATTGTTTGTTTGTTTGTATTCTGGTATATGTATATTATTTCTACTTCCTATTAATCCTTGGATTTCTGGTTCTTCTTGTAAAGAAGACGTTGAATGTATGGATCGTCCTATTATTCTTTTTTGAGGTTTTATTGAATTATCATCTTTAATATTTATCTTAGTTTTTCTATTACAATTTCTTCTTTGTTTTTTATTCTTAGAGTGTTACTGGCTGAACCTAATGTCTTTTTTGATAGATTTCTGATAAAATTTTCCATTGAAGTTACGGATGAATACTCTTTAGTCAACCTCTTATGTCTTTTGACCTCAACTGCTCCCTCTAGCCTAAACGGTCCTTGACACGTGAATTTTTGCAAGAGGGCTAGGACCCGGCTAATTCCAACGAAGGATACTTAATAACAAATGCAAATACAAATATAATGACTAGCCAAGACAGACGAAAAGGGAAAATGGATATAGTACTAGCATCACCAACTGGTTCCCCACTAATAAGTTATCCTCCTTCTTCACCAACACCTTATTCCCCAAATAGACCCATAGACTATCCTGAATATTCTAGCCAGAACCCAATATTTCTTCAGTCTCCTATTCCAAATAAAAAATCAGCCCCTGGAAAATCCCAATTTGATGAAATTGCATTCCTAATAGATATTCTCATTGATGATGAATATGCTACTGTTGATCCAAATAAAGTAGCAAACATTTACCTATTAAAGCAGTTGAACCCCTCTAATGGAAATAAAACAAGAGAGTGGTATGAAGCTGTTTTATTAGAAACAGGTTCAATCTCTCTAGTTCATTTCTATCATAAAAATACCAATATGGTGGCATACTCAAACTTACAAATAAGATAAATACTAGCTTATGATGATTGGGGACATCATCCTGCTAGAACAAAGAAGCTCTAGGCACAAGAGTTTCAAAATAAATATTATAGATATTCGGAGTATATAGATGCCTGGCAAAAAATATTTGCCCTACAAAATATGAATAACTCTCATACTTGGTACCTCCAATTTAAAATGTCTATTATACGGCCATTCTCAAACTGGTTTAGAGATTGGTTTTTAATTTGGGGATCAGGATCCCAAATATTACCAGAATAATTAAAAATATCAAAAGCCAAGTTTGTAGAATATAATAGAAGGGACCAAAATATTGATCATCACCTGTATTTTATGGCAATATACCAAATTCCTTGGATATTGAAATGGGAATATTGGATTTCAGAAAAGATGGTTAATAATTTTGAATATGTTCCCAAATTAAGAAAGAGAATATCTATAAAGTGGTGGGATGTCATTGATAACAAGAACTTAAAACCCGAAAAAATAAAGTTGAAGACAATACCTCCAATTTCCCAGCGAAGCATATTTCAAACTAATGACCCAAATAATTTTTCGGAATATATAAGAAAAATGAGGAAACAACATCCCAAAGCAACAAAAGAGGAGCTGGGAAAACAATTATTACAAATATTCGAAGAAGAAGTTGAAGCAGAAAAAATGTCCTCACAAAGTACGAATGAAATATAAAGTGAAGAATTGCAAACTGCTCATGGATTCTCCCAGAAGCCCACTCTCTATTAAGCCCGAATGATGACCCGCCCAAGTTTCTAGAAGAAATTCTGCCGACACAAGAAAACAATATTGCTACAGTAAAAGCTTCGTACCAGCCACCTGTCCCGATAGCATCTCCACCTTTAGTTCCACCTGTCCCGACAGCATCTCTACCTACCCCTCTTCACCGATGCGTCAGTCCAAAGAAGTCCTCTCAGTCGACACTCCCGTCTAAATCTGTTATTCTCCACCGACGAACCTATCCACCAGCTGTCAGACAAGGCGAATCTCCACTCAGCCGTCCATCATGATTGAGCCGTCCACCTGTAAAGGAAAATAAAAGATAATTAATAAGTTCCTGGCGTCCGCTCTCTATAAAAGGCCACGAGGTCGAACATTGAAAGCATCGAATTCTCTCATCAAAGTTTCTGATCGAGTTTCTTCAGTCCTGCTCTCTTCATTCTCCCTTTTCTCGCTCTCTCTGTAAATTCTTTTGGTGTGAAGGTCGCTTGTATAAATCTCTGTTCTAAACTAGTATCTTCTATCTCGGATTACTATCTTCTACAGATAGTTAACGGTACTGTTTTATGTTCCCTAGTCTCTTTAAATTTTTATGTTTGCTCGTATTATACAGATGGTATAATAAACCATCTTGTAAATAATGTGTGATTGTAATATCGGTTATTTGCCAAGCTACTATCCTGACGAATGGAAGATTTTCGCTAGCTTTTGCATTTGCAACCAGTGAGTTTTATTTTTCTTTATTTACTCTAAGCATGTTCTGTAATTGATTACTATTATACTCGAATGCTGTTGAAATTTATCTTTAGTATCAAAATATTTGCAACTACTTATACAAGTTGGATTCTATTAGATATTGCTCCTTTCTCATTAATTGTAATATTGATCGTATTTGAAAATAGTTCTACTAGTATTTGAAAATAATATCTCATTAATTGTAATATGATCGTATTTGAAAATAGTTCTACTAGTATTTGAAAATAGTTCTACTAGTATCTGAAATTAAGATTTGAAGTAGGAATTGATAAAAGTACTAAAGTTGAAAATATAGGTCTTGGTTTTGTATGGTATCAGAGCCATAGAGTACTTTTATCGTTAGATTGCTATAAGCTGAGCATATTATCTTAAAAGGTTGAAATCTGAAAAAATTAGTCCATTAGGAAGTTAGTCCGAGAGTTAAAACTTGTTGTCGCCCAGTCAAGGACCGTTTAGGTCAGAGGGAGCCGTTGAGGTCAAAAGACATAAGAGGTTGACTAAAGAGTATTCATCCGTAACTTCAATGGAAAATTTTATCAGAAATCTATCAAATAAGACATTAGGTTCAGTCAATAACACTCTAAGGATAAAAAACAAGGAAGAAATTGTAATAGAAAATATAGAAAAACAAATTTAGAATTGGAATATTCCTAAGATACCAATAACTAATGTTTATAAAAAAGGAAAATTTGAACTAAAAACAGGATATGCTATAAAGACTATTGAACAGAGTCTATCGGTTCACAGTGAACAAGAAAATTTCCAATTATTATCTAATAAAGTGATACAATCTCATAAAGATATCAATATCTTCACATATGACTAATTCAAATTGCTGTAAAACCTTTGACAAGATTAGGCTTGAATAATTCTATCTTACTATGTTTAAGAGGTAATAGACACAATAAGTTTACAGACTCTTTACTAGGAATAGTAGAATCTAGTTTATGCTCAAGCCCTGTATATTTTAATTGCTTCCCAAATTATTCCGTATCTCTTAGTGATCCAAATATACTCAAAGTTCTAACTCTTAATCTAAAAACTCAATGATTTGACATGAATCCAGGATTTGCAGAATCTAGCCTTAGTATATAAAATTTGCTACAAAGTTATAAATACATTATGTCCAAATGTAATACAAGTAGATACAAAAGGACATACTTTATTTTTTCAAACAAATATTGAAAAGTCAAATACAATTGTACCAAAAACAGTAGATTGGTCTCAAATAGTACTCCCAAAAGACTGGCCTATTCAAAATGAAAATCAGCAATATAAAACTCATATAAACAAGACCCCCGACCAGATAATAGAATACCCAGATGGAGAAGTAGAAATCCAGTTTAATAATAATAGAATAACTAAGATAACTATTAAAGATGATAATTCAATAAAACCTCCAAAAAGAATAATAGGACCATCCAGACATTCAACGCCTTCTTTACAAGAAGAACCAGAAATCCAAGGATTAATAAGAACTAGAAATAATATACATATACCAGAATACAAACAAACAAACAATAATCCATCAAGTAGCAATAATAGTAATCTCTCTTTACACAGACTTAGATTTTCAAGTCATGACTTTGCAAAAAAGAGAAAAAATGGATTTAGAACTATTAAAAAATGATTACCTATCAAAAGAAAATTCAAAGATAAGAAATTGGTACTTGAATGAATTTTCCCAAAAAATAATTGATGCTATCCATAAAAAATATAATAAATTTCTAAAAAGAAATAAACATACTATAGGGTTCTTCGATTGGTTAAAACCAACCCCAACTGAAAGAGGAATACTTATTCCAAAATTTGAAGAGATTCATGTCTTAGAAAATCAATATAGGAGTTTTCACACTAGTGATGGAGACATTACTAGTATACATCCTCCTGAAAAAAGTATTCAACTAAAAGGAGATAAATAAATTAGAAACTAAAGCTACCACTTATAAAATAATCCCTGCAGAACATATACATAAAATAGAATTACTTCCTCACCTTATAAAACAAAATAATTATATAAATCTTTATTTACAAACCATAGGATAGCAAACTACCATAATAGAAAATATTATTACACAGCCTCAGGTAAAACCCGAGGAACCCAAAAAAGGAGTGTTGTTGAAGCCTCCTCCACAAATAAATAAAGAAAGATTTAATTTTAAAGATAAAGAAGAAAATAAAGAACTAATAGAACAATTAATTGCTAAATTAGCTCATCTAAATATCAAAGATAAAGAAAAGGGGAAAGGAAAATTAATAATAGAGCAATCAGAAGCTATGATGCTCCAAGAAGAATCTGAAAATGAAAATATGATAACTAATATAGAAAATAATTTTAAAGAAGAAGAAATACCTAAAATTAATAAAATAAATGATGGAAGAAAATGGAGACCTACTTCTATGCAAAGAATGTTTCATACTAGACCTTCACCAGTTGATATACAATTCGAAGAAGATTTAATATCACATACT
Organism: Amborella trichopoda; assembly: GCF_000471905.2. The sequence goes on along the minus strand of NW_006499883.1, from coordinate 2,421,066 downwards.
GTGTCCTACTTTAGGAGGACAATAGTCAATTAGAACATAGATGGAATGTCCGAGCACCAAATTTTAGAAACAATGCGACACATGACCATGTACGCCACGGCCTGTAAAGTATCTGGCAGTCGTGATCAGGACATCGCCAAGGCTATCATTTGTGGTTTTACTGGTTGGCTTCGGGGGTGGTGGGACTTCCATATGAGTGAAGCCACAAAAAATCAAATACTCAATGCTATTAGGCAATGGATCGTAAAAAATGAACATAATCAAGATATACCACATAGCGAAAGTGATGCAGTGAATACTTTAATTTATACAATAACTCTTCACTTTGTGGGGAGTACAGCTTTATTAAAAGCAAGATCAAAAGATTTGCTTTCAAATTTAAGATGTCCAACTCTTTCCCATTATAAATGGTACAAAGATGTTTTCTTCTCTAGACTCCTATTACGAGAAGATAGCAGTGCAGAAAGAGAAATTCATAGCAGGTTTACCTCACCTTTTTGCAGAAAAGGTAAAAAATAGATTAAAAAATAAGCATGAAGGAATTATACCTTATTCTTTATATACTCTAAGTGAATTGTCTGTTGAAATATGTGCTGAAGGCTTGGCCCTATGCACTGATATGAAATTAAAAAGACAGTTAGATAAACAAAAAATGACTAGGAAAAGAGAATTAGGAGATTTTTGTGAACAATTTGGATATAGTATAAATAATTCTCCAAATGAATTATATAAAAGGAAAAAGAAAGATAAAAGATATAAAGCAGAAAGAAAACCTCTTTCAAAATATCGAAAAAATAAAAAAGAGAAATTTATTAAAAAAATTTCTCCAAGAACCCCTTTTAAGAAAGGAAGGAAAAGAAAATTACCAGTATGTTATAAATGTGGAAAAGTTTGTCACTATTAAAGTAATTGTAAAATAAAAAAGAAAATTGATACCCTTATAATAGAAGAAAATCTTAGAAACCAGATATATGATATTGCTCAAATAAATAAAGAATCTAGTTCAGAATCAGCCTCTGATGATGATATACTTGCAGGATTAATTAAAGATGAGGAATTATTTTTATCCAGCTCAGATAGCAGTAATGAAAGTTCTAAAACTGATAGCCAGTTGAAATATTGTTTTTGTAATATGCTTACCAGTGAAGAAAACTTAATTTTAGACCTCGTAGACAAAATTTCTGATTCAGATGAAAAGAGAGAAAAAATAGGGCAATATATAAAAATTGCTAAAGCAAAAAATAAGCCATCTCCAGTAATCAAATCACCAGAAGAATACAGCTTTTCTGAAATAATGAAGCGAATTAATAAAAGAGAAACTATTAAAAAAGAACCTACCATATCAGACCTAAAACAAGAAATTAATGAAGCAAAGACTGAGGTCCAAAAGCTTAAAAATAGAATTAGAATACTTGAATTAAATACAGAATTTTAAGAAAATCTTTCTGAAGATGATGAAATAGAATTCAACAATTTATTAATAAATCATAAACCTAAGGATGCCCTTGAATCCTCAAGAACTATCAAAGAAGAAATATTAGAAAATAATCATTTAAATTTAATAAATAGAATCATGAATCAAAAATGGTTTACTCTAATAAAAATGATATTAAAAAATGAATATAGTTTTCAATCTTTAGCCATGATAGATTCAGGAGCTGACCTAAACTGTATTAATGTAGGATTAGTTCCTACAAAATACTTTGATAAAACTACACAAATACTAAATACTGCTGATGGTAGTAGATTAGTCATTAAATATAAATTGTCTAATGCAGCTGTTTGTAATAGTGGGAATTGTTTTAAATTACCTTTTATAATAGTTAAAGGATTAAATCAAGCAATTATTCTTGGAATACCATTTTTAAGTATACATTACCCTTTAACAATTGATAGTATTGGAATAAGATCTAATATAGATGGCCATGAAATACGGTTTGATTTTATAGACAAACAAAAGATAAAAGAAATTAGTAATATAAAACAAAAAATTGAGAATAAAGAAAACTTCCTATATCAACTAAAAGAGGAAATAAAATATAAAGCTATTGAAGAAAGCTTACTGCTAACTGAAATACAAGAAAAAATTAAAAATATTAAATCACAAATAGAAAAATAAGTCTGTAGTGAATTACCGAATGATTTTTAGAACAGAAAGAAACATATAGTAAATTTATCTTATGAGGATGAATTTAAAGAAAATAAAATACCCACAAAGGCACAACCAATACAAATGAATTTAAGACTTTTAGTAATTTGTAAGAAAGAAATAGACGAACTTCTTAAGAAAAATTTAATAAAAAAAAGCTCTTCACCTTGGAGTTGTACAGCTTTCTATGTAGAAAATAATGCCGAAAAGAAAAGAGGAGTTCCAAGGTTAATAATAAATTATAAACCTCTTAATAAAGTACTAAAATGGATAAGATATCATATACTTAATAAAAAAGATTTATTAGATAGATTATTAAATACATGCATATTTTCAAAATTTGATCTAAAGTCAGGATATTGGCAAATACTAATTAATGAAAATGATAGATATAAAACAGTATTCAATGTCCCTTTTGGGCAATATGAATGGAATGTTATGCCATTCGGATTAAAAAATGCCCCTTCTGAATTCCAAAGAATAATGAATGATGTTTTTAACCCATACATTAAATTTATGATAGTATATATAGATGATATGTTAATATTCTCAGAAAATGTACAACAACGCTTTAAACATATTCATGCTTCTCTTAATGCAGTGAAAAATGCTGGATTGGTTGTATCTGCTAAAAACATAAGTTTATGCCAGACTAAAATAAGATTTTTAGGATATAACATATATCAAGGAACAATAGTACCAATTGATAGAGCTATAGAATTTGCAAATAAATTTCCTGATGTTATTTTAAATAAAATCGAATCACAAAGATTTTTAAGATGTTTAAATTACATATCTGATTTTTATAAGGATCTAGCCATAGAAGC
>NW_006499883.1:2399672-2415352 GCF_000471905.2 Amborella trichopoda | reverse complement strand
AGGTAAATATATATATATATATATATATATATATATATAATGTTAATTAAATTGTTTGACCCGCTTGATGATTTTGTAAGGGGCTATAATCCTTAAATGTTATTCTTAACAGAATAATAGTAATTTATTTATGAGGTGAAATTAATTTACTCATGTACAAAATGACTATAGAAAACACTAGAGATTCTGTCATAGATAAATCGTTTTCCTTGTAAAATCTTTTCACATGTTCTTCCTTTCGCCACCTCTATTCACTCCATAAAACACTCCAAATTTATGAAGGCATCCAAGTAAACGTGAAAATTCCACTTATGCGATTATAAATCCCACCAAGGTTTAAAAAAAATGAATCGGTGACTTAGATCAGCCACCTCAAAAATCGTATCAAATCAATGGGATTAGTGATCTAGATTGGAGAATCAGGCAAGTTTCGGCCTAAAAATTTTTTCAAAAAATCTCTAAGAGTAACTTTTTTCAGTTTCCATAAAACACTAGGCCTAGTGCGGTACATATTTCATTATTTTGTAGCAATACGTGAACATTGAGACATCATTTTCCTGTCTATATATTTGTTGGCCATTATATTCCTATCACTGAAAAAAAAAAGAGCTGACAATCATCCTGGATATAAACACATAATCCAAAATTGAGCACGCAACAACCAAAATGCAATTTTTTCTTTTTGTTAAGATGCTTAGATCTAGTGCTTGGAAGGATTTTTTTTTTCAAGTTTTTTAAATAGCTTTTATTATCATTAGATGAATAATGTTAAAAAGAACAAAAAAATGATTTTGAGTTCGTAAAGGCTAATATCTTAAAATTCACCAAATGAATAGTCTAAATTCAGTATTGGATGGGACTCATTTTGACCATATATAAGGTTTAAAATTCATTATAAATGTTGTCTTCTAGGAATCTAATAAAAAGTTAGAGTACTCCATTAAGAATTTTCGTTTTTTTACATGAATATGCGAATATTAATATGTTCCTTCCCTGCATGAACTACTGTTTACCATTTAATTTACATCACACAAAATGATAAGCATATAATTATCATGGATTAAGTACATCATCACACATGGAATATAATAAAGCATACAATTCGGCAAAAAATTTACAATAATATAGTCATCCATAATGCCACTACATGTACATTTGGCACAAAAAATATTTACAATGATATAGTCATTTACAATGCCACAAATAATATTTACAATGATATAGTGGGCACAATCCCAACTCAATTAAAATCATCGCAAATAGTCGTACATCTTAATTACAAAAATGCAAGATAATATAATAAAACATGCAAGCTTCAAACATGCCTACAAATCAATTATCAAGAATATATATAAAATTTATGTATCAACATATATTTTTTTGTATTAAAAATTTAATAATAAAATTGAAAAATGCAAAATAATATAATTATCATACATGACACAATTTTTTTACAATGATATTCATACAGTTAATACCAAGAATATACATACCTGCCACAAATAATATTTACAATGATATAGTCATTCAAGATAATATAATGATAAAATAGTTATCAATCATATACATACATGTTATGCATTAAAATTAAAAAATACAGTTTTGCATTAAAAATTTAACAACATGTATTTTTTTGCATCAATAATCTATCAACATGCAATTTTTTGCACTAAAAATTTAACAATACAAATTAAAAATAAAGTTTAATTCCTCATGATAATCAAAACCTAATCACGAATTTTCACAATTTTTCACAAAATCACGATTTTCAAAAAAATTAATCATCAAAAAAAAAATTTCAAAAAACACAGCCACAACTCCTCTTCATCCGAAATCAAGTAATAAAAATTGCTTAATCCGACAAATTACACTCAAAATTAATTGAATCACAATTTTACCTTCAAAAACCCTCCAAAATAATTCATAATAATACTTTAATTCGTCTCATATTTGTAATTTGGTGGAAAAAGAAAAAAACCCTAACTGTTCTTCACAAAACCATGACTCAAAATCAAAAATCCACTGCAAATCCACCAAAATAAACACAAAAAGTATACAATTTCTTATGACTAACACAATCACGACTAATTTCTCTCTTATTTCATAGAAAATAGTGATCTATGTCATCTGTAATTCAAAGAATGGTAGAAAAAAAAAAAAAAACGCAGAAAAAATGCACACCCAACCTGACATCTTTGATTGAACTCGAAAATCCACCTCAAATCAGATAAATTAGATCTAATTGAATACATTTTATGATAAATAACACTATAAGGAATCAAAACCCTATAATATTAACAAATTATTTACAAAATCTTGAATGCAATCGATTGAATGGCGGGAAACCGAACTTCTTACCTGTTTTTCTTCAACCGTGGCTTCAAATCCAAATTTGAGTTGTAATGGACCAAAATACTCGCAAGGTATGATTAATTTCTTCTAAATAACACTCTTAAGATCAATAACCCTCAAATTTTACAGAAAATGATGCCCTATTTTGTTTGAAATCAGAGAAATGGCGGAAACCTAAAAAAAATGCGTTGTTCTTCACAAATCCACTGATTTGTGATCAAAATTGAAGATTTCAACTCCAATTTATCGAATGATAAGGCTGAAAAACTAAATAAAAAAGCTGAAATATTTGATTCACATGTTGAAAATGCCCAACAATTATAAAAAAAAAATGCCAAAATTTGATGATTTCCATCGCAAAATACTGTTCACCCGTGCTTGAACAGTGACTCGGGGGATTTACTGTTGGGAATCACCCGGTTCTCTCTAAACATGGGTTATTCCCCCAGTTTCGCTAGAACCGGTACTGGTGTACCGATTCCCGAGTCTCGCCGACTTTTTAAACACTGATAGAAACAAATACCTGATTGTTCAGCACTTTCCCTTGTAGATCAACAAACCCGTTGAAATTTGAATCCAAATCAACCCAAATCTGCACTAATTTTTTCTATTATTTTTTACTACTGAATCTTTAGGGACTTTTTTTGTTTTTTTGTCTTTTGAAGCAAAATCAAAGGGGGAATCCTAGTTTAATTGAACAAATTCACAGTCGAATAATGTGTAGGGTTTAACTCTCCACAAATAGAACCAAATTTCAGGACATCTGTTTACAAATAGAAGCTGAAATCGATAGGAAGACGGATTTCTACAAAAGCTTCATAAAAACCATTATTTTGATCACCAAATCTCATATTGTTTCTCAAAATTGATTGAATATTGGATATATAAGCAACTTTCAGTCATTCCAGAGCAATAATTCTCTAAAAAGGACCCTGAAGATGGATCAAATGGCGCCAATATCATGGAAAAGAGCTCACGAAACTACTGTAGTACCAACAAATTGGGGTTGTTCATTGGATCGCATCGCCTACTCGCTACAGCTGAATTGTCGATCCAGGGGGATACGGGTGAATCCCGATATATTAAGGGATCCAGAATAGGCAACGTAAAATTCAATCAGAATAGCGGATTTTTCGAACCTTGATTCCCAATAATGCCCAATGTTGAAGCCCAGCGGAGCCGAACATTAAAAAGCCAGCAAGTCAACTTGGAACCTGCAAGGTCGTTCTGTAGTTTCCATTTTGATGTTAATCCTATACAATGTCATTTTAATTTTTTATTTCAAATACTTATTTAAACTCTTTTTTCTCTTTTTATTACCCTTTTCTAATTTTTCATTTGTTTTTCTCTTTTTAATAACTTCCATTATAAACTAATGCATTTTCAAATTTTTGTGTTTTTCATTTTTTTTTTTTTGTCATCTTCACATCTTCAAAAGTTTTATTCCATGCAAGTTCTAAATTTATGTTTTTGGTTAATCAACAATTAAATATTTTGCTATCGTTATTTTTAATCACAAATATTATGCATTTGCCAAAAAAATATACTATTAAAATTTATTGCATTTTATATTGTGAAATGTATGTCTTCTACTCAAATTGGAACCAAACCGTCAGCTTTCATACTCCTTTTATAATTTCATCAAAATACAAAACCTATAGCTCAATTTTCAATTCACAAATCAATTTATTTTTCTTTTAAAAATTTTTCAATATTTCTTTCCTTTTTTTTTAGTTTGAAATGCCTGAACTCAAATCGCTCCAAATCGGCCGGTTCACGAGGTCAATTAGGAATCGGTGGGTGGCCAGTTCGGCGGTGCGATTCAGCCAAACCAAGAAAATGAAACATAATAAATAAAGAAATTTAATACAGTCCATCTACAAATTAAATGATGAAAAAGCTTTCCCACCAATAATAAATGAAACCAAAGATATTTTACTGTCATGGGAATAGAAGTAGAATGTCTGTTGACTTCCTCAGGTAGAACATAGCCTAAAATTAATTTTAGGACACTAAAATTTAGGGATGTAAGCTCTCCAAATAGAAATTAACCTAAAACAATTCCCTAATGGTACCCTTTATGTATTTGAGAAAAATAATTAAATAGAGATCATCTAATTTTTAGATAATGAGATTCAAATATTAGAAAACCGTAATTTTTATTTTTATTAGAATAATCATCTAATAATTCTTAATTCTTAAGTAATTCTCAAAATTTCAGATCGAAAAGCAAATAAAAAGAAATAAACGATGTTCCTGAAGGAGCTCGGTGTGCGTGCTCATAAAAAACAAGGAGCATTATCTTTGTAGGGGCCGCATCGATTTGATTATTGGTGAAATTGGAGTTTTGCATGAAAGCACCTTTCTAAGGACATAAATCCGGACGACTTAGATAATTGGGAATTTGGGGTACCTTCAAATATTCCCTTTTGGAAAAAAAACTTGAGCCATGGCTATGAACAATCAAATTAGAGCCCACATCAAAAATTTCATTAGAAGAGGTTGTTTTGATGTCTAAATATATTCAAATTGATCATAACGACATCAAGATGCATGAACATGACAAAAGAATGAATTTCAAGTTTTGAAAATAGCGATCTTGTAACGTATTTTTAAACTGTCAATTTTCAATATTTTCAAGTTTTTTACAGATCTGCTTTATCTACACTATTTTTTAAGTTTAAAATTCTATAATTAAATATAAAAATATATTTTAAGGCTATCACAAAGATTTTCAATATTATAACTACATTTATCAACACTACTTAAAGGTACACTTTAATTTAATTGTTTAGAGCCTCGGCTCTATACAAACTGCACCCTTCTCTTTTTCTTTTTCTTACTCAATGGTATTTACAATAACTCGTAGTCCATTCACCAAAAAACTAAATAACAAAAGAATAAAATCATACTCCCTAGTATATAGTTATAGCCACAATATGACCAGTCCGCTGACTCACAAACCGTTCACCTTTAAATTGAACCTCTATAACTAAAGATTCATATCCAATGGATGGAAAAAAAATTATTTTAAAGTTTTATTTTATTATATTTCATTTTATTTTATTTTATTTTTTATATTATTGATCATTATAGTGTAGATATTTATAAATCTGGATCCAAGATCTCTGCAGAAAATATAAGAAAGGAAAAAAGTTTATATAAGGGTGCAACCTTATAATGTAGAACAACGGATGCACCTCAAAAATCTATCGGAAAAGGTAGTTTTAATGTTGAAAAACCCTTTGATTGATCATCTCGACATTGAGATGTATGACCTAAAAAGATTTTAAGTCTCAGAAATAGTGCATTTTACAACATATTATCTACACCGTCCATTTTCAAGATTTTTCTATGTTTATAGATCTATTTGATTTTAACTATTTTTAAAATTTAAAATGTTATAATTAGATACAAAAATAGATTTTAAGATAATCATAAGAACATCTTACATCAAAATTATATACCATGATAAAATTTGACGATGCACCTTACCTGTACAGCTACAAATGCATCCGTATGCCAACTGTACCCTATAAAAAATGGATATTAGAGGGAGCCTGCATGAGAATACTATGAGTCGTGTGTCTCATAAAAACTGGATCCTTTACTTTTTTTATAAACGTTTTCTTTAACGATGACATCCCGCAAAAGAGAAACAAAAAAGTCAATTTATAATTGTTTGCTTGAATTTTGGTCAAGGGATGGGGTATTTTTGTAAATTTCACAACTATTTTGTTGCAACTTTAAATGTAGGATTACATATTGCACATCAAAATCCATCGGAAAAAGTTCTTTTAATATTGAAAAAAACTCTTAATTGTTCGTCTTGACATCGAGATGTATGAAAATAAAAGAAAAAAAAGATTTTGAGTCATAGAAATAGTGCATCTTGAAATATATTATCTAGACCGTCCATTTTTAAAATTTTCATATGTTTATAGATCTGCTTGATTTTAACTATTTTTAAAGTTTAAAATTTTATAAATATGAAAATAGATTTTGAGATAATCCTAAGATTTTTTTCACCAAAAATTAGATATTCTGATAAAATTCGGAAGAGCGCCTTAATTGAATTGTTTAAAGTTGCAACCTTAACCACACCCTTGAGTGATTGCCCTAATGAGTCCTTCCAAGAGAAGTCATTTAAGTCAAGACTATATTTTAAGCGAGACGAAGTCATTTAAGTCAAGACTATATTTTAAGGCTGAGGTATGTATAAGTCAACCTTGTACTTTTGAGGTAAGGTGTAGCTCAAAATTATGTCTAAAATGGAGTTTTGATGCTGCAAAGCTTTTTAATGTAATGAAAATCTATTGTTTCTCCCAATTATAAAATTTAAAGTTTCAAAAATAGTGACGATTAAGAAGATCTATGAACAATTGAAAATCTTGAAAACGAATGGTCCAGATAATGTGTTAGAAGATAAACTATTTTTAGGACTAAAAATCCCCTTTTTTCATGTCTATGTATCTCAAGGTCATCTTGATAGATTTGAGGGTTTGCCAACATAAGAACCTTTTCTAGTGGGTTTTGTAGGTGCACTTACTCATACAGTATAAGGTTGACACCTTATATAAACTTTTTCCATATTTTAATCACGGAAGAAGTTTCTGTAAGGCCTAGGATTTAGGAAAATAGAGGTGGCAAGGACCCCAGAGCTGGACCCGATCTAGGACCTGAAGGGTAGACCTGACGTAGGTTTGGGTATGGGTCAAGAAATTGGATATGGCGGGTTGAGTCTAGGTCGAAATATTGTACCCGAACATTATTTGGGTCCAAGTTTGATTTTGGGTCCCACATATGTTTTTGGGGTCCTAATTTATAAAGAATAGTTAATATATTTAAATACATATGTTTTAATTTTTGGGTCAGGTTCGGGTCCCATATTATACTTTCAGGTCTGGGTGCGGGTTCTATGACTTTGGGTCTGGTCGGGTCTAGGTCTAGGTCTGGGTCTGGGTCCCACAACACATTTTCAGGTCCGGGGTCTCGATCTAGGTCCGGGTTGGGCCGACCCGACCTCTTGCCACGCCTATAAAACAAAGTAAAAGCCTTACCTTGAATTCTTGTATAGAAAACTCAAGGCATCGGAAATGTCCACGATAGCTCTAAAATTAATTTCTAACACTTATTATGAAATTTGAAGCATAAAACAATGGTACAGATCTTATGGATCCATGAACACTTTTTTTTTTAAGGAGAAATGGAAAGTCTAAGTAATTTGTTATAATATACACTGACTTTAGAGATTGAAATACTAAACTTTTTTAGAAAAAATTATAAATACGCCCCCAAAATGAACTTTTTAAATATCCTGCCTCCAACACTTTTAGTATCACACCTATCCCTTTTTACCCCCCTGTAAAAAGTCAAAATATTTGGGGCTAAATGACCCCTTTCCATAGTTATCTCCTCTCTTTCTCTCTCTACCCGAACTCTTCTCTCTCTCTCCTAAAATCTATCTTTTTTTCCTATGTTCTCTAGCTCACCAATAAATCTTTCTCTACCTGCTCTCTCTCTCTTTCTCCACCCGCCCTCTAAACCCTAGGAAGACCCAATCCTCAAACCAAATCCCCATCCCAAAATTTTCAGCAGGATTCACCAACTCTTCTCTAGATCCCAAGGAAACCTATCCCTTAAAACAAATCCCCATGACAATTTTTCAGCAAGGTTGACTTTGCCAGTTTTTTTGCGGATGGAGAGAGAGAAGGGGCTCGTAGAGAAAGAGAGAGAAAGAGGGCGAGTTGAAAAGAGAGATGACAAGTAGAGAGGGCAAGTAGAAAGAGGGCAAGTAGAGAGAGAAAAAGAGATTTCATGGGTAGAATAAGGGAGGGAAATGGTAGTTTAGTTTTTAAAACAATGAATGTTTTATTTGAGTTAAAAGAAAAAAAAAACGTTATTAAGTGTGATACTAAAAGTATCGATGATAGAATATCTACAAAGTTGATTTTAAGGTATATTTATAATTTTTCAGTTTTTTTACCACTATAATAGTCAAGGCTAGACTATAATAGTCAAGGCTAAGATGATTGATATGAAAATTTTCCAACATCCAAACAATAATTTTATGAGAGTTTTTTGATGTGAGACTTTACTGAGTTTGATAAGGACGCAGCCGGGTCAAACCATTCTTCTTTAATCATTGAAGAGGGGGACAATCGCCATAACAACCATGACCTTGGAAAACCAAAGGAACGAAGAGGGCAGATTATATATTTTTCTATTCTCGATCCATTCTTTCAATTTGGGAAACGATCAAAATATCTATTCTTTGGTGAAATTTATTGATAGTCCTGCAACCCTATGAAAGTAAGTAAAAACTCACATCAAAATTCACCAAACATTCCGGTTTGGTGTGAGAAAACCTTCAACTCAATCATCTTGGCCTTGGTCATCATGGTTTTCAAAAAGATTAGGATTTCAAACCTTAAAATAGTGTATATTGTAAGACATTATTTAGACTGTCCATTTCACCCTAAAAATAAAAGTTCACGGATCAGCAAGATTTGTATTCGTTTTTTAGCTTCAAATTTCATAATAGGTATTAGAAATTGATTTTCGAGCCATCATGGAGATTTTTAATGCCCAAAGTGCTTTCCGAAGAATAATTTAAGGTGATCGTTGTACTTTGTTTTCATAAAGCTTAGGCCTTATAAAAATGGGTGCTGTTTGTATAGAGCCTAGTTCTAAATAATCAAATTAGAGCCTACCTTCAAATAGTATTGAGAAATATAGTTTCAATACCGGAAATCTTTGTGGAAGGATCGTATACAATATCTTGAAGGGCAGTGGTTTTTCTTGGCGTTAGGGTTTGCTATTTTGAGGCTTGCAAGGAGCTACCACACCAAACCCTAGTTTCTCATAGAAACTCGCCGTCGAGAGCCAGAGAGACCGATCCATGCAAAAGAGAGAATGGGGATCCATAGTTGCTACATGTGAAATCAAGCAAGGGACGTCATTGGCATAAGCTTTAAAAAAAAAATACAAGTGGGATTGGGTTTTTATGGTTGTGGGTTTTTTCCATGGGTAGATTGAGAGAATGAGGTGAAGAGATGAGAGGGGTTTCATAGTTGTGGGTTTTTTTACTAGGGGCATCGGGAGGGAGTGAATGTGGGCTCTTTTTAAAATGCAGTAACTGATAGAATGGATTGGAGGAAAGTCGTGATTGGGAGGAAGTCTTGTGATTCTGGGTATGATGGAGGTGCTGATTTGTGTCCTTTGATGGTTGTGGTGGATCATGCAATCTGGGAGCATCTTGAAATCAAAATTGAATTTCTTGTATCAGGTTCTTTTTCACCTCTGATCTCTGATTTTTTTGGGCTTTCTAACGGGCCCCAGAGGAGTTGGAATTTACCCCAACGTCCTGATGTGAAATCTATTGGTCTCAATAAAATTGTTTTAAGCTTCATTCAAAGGAGGAGGTTAGGAAAGCACTCTCTCACATATTTTATCGTATTAGAGGTAGTCTACTATCGTTAGATCATTGGAAGCTGTCTGATCATGCTTCTTTTATTCCTATGGAGACGGTATGGTTAAATATGTGGGGCCTTCCTCTATCAGCTTGGAATTTGGCAATCATTAAAAAAGTGGCAGGCAGCTTTGGGATCTATCTGGATTTGGACAGGAACTCATTCTTAAGTCCTATCTGTCGCTTTTGTTTGTGTTAAAGTCGAAAAATGCCACAGTTTGCCTTTTCCAAAGACAGTTCGTTATGCATCAATGAAGCTTTCTTTGAGATTCCTATCACTGATGATGCTGGTTGCACATCCTCTAGATAGTTTGCTAAGAGCCCCTCAATGGAGAAGAATGGGCAGACTTCGTGAGCGAAAAATTTGAAAGCGGCGACCAGAATTCTTCCTCTAGGGAACTCAAACTTGAAACCGAAGAGCAGTAATTTTAAAAACAGAGAGGGATTTTTCAATTTTCAAAATAATGTAACTGCCAAGATTATTCAATGTTGGATACCCATAGGCAGATTCCCGAAATCGACGTCTGGTTTCTCGGAATCCTTTAGATCATAACCTTCTGTTTTTTCGACGAGAGTTATGCAGGGTCTGCCTAAAAGTCCGGCGGTTACACGGGAACTTTGGCGAGATTCCAACCACGGCAGTCCAAATTCCAACAACCTTTTGTCGTTCAATAGTCTTTAGGTGCACCAACGTAGGTTCAAGAGATGAACTCAAATCGTGATATCGTGGAGACGGTTTTGGTTCCCAAAAAAGCTCCGCTCAAAACTCAAATCTTTGGGAAAGATATTCCTTAAAATGTGGCGACAAAACCTTCCTTTGCGTTTCATCTTCCCGGTTTGTCTTACCTTGTGTTTTGGAAGGAGGTTGAAGTGAAGAAGCAAGTCTTTTCCTCCATCTTGATTTCGCTCCTATTATTGCGTCTTTGTGCCAAGAACCTCTTCTCTACCTTGTGTTTTCATCAGAGGCTCTCGGTCCTCCTGTTGGCTCTGCTTTGGAAGCTACAGATGTATCATCTCCCTTATCATTTGGATGTTGCTAAGAGCGGGATAAGGATATCAAGGACAAGGTTTGATCCTTTGATGATCGATCCACTGGCAATCATGGTTATTGAAGCAAATGAGGGTCCTGCGAGCCCACTACCTCTTGCGGTTGAAGATGCTAAATCTAGGGAACCTGGCCATAGTTTGGACCTAGTTATTGCAGAGACACCTGTGACGGTACAGGAGGAGCCTACAACTAGGGATCTGTGCTTTAACCTGGTTAAAGTGTCAGTGTCTGAAAAGATAGTTCAGGATGAGACACCACTGATAGACATGATGTTGGAGGATATGGGGATGGATTCCTTTGAACTTGGTGTTGGAGGAAGTAAAGGAACGCAGAAGGATGAGAATGGCGATTGAAAAAGATTTGGTGCATGGAAAAAGTTCTAGTAAGAGCTCTGTGGTGGAGTCAGGTCCAAAGACTCCTGCCAAAAAGTTTGCGGCTGGCAAAAAAAACAAGGCTATCTTGAAAGGGGTACGCTCCTCCACGAGGCTTCAGTCCCGTGGTATCCCTAAGGGAGGCTCGACTGCAGTTTCAATTGCTTTATGTGACCAGACAGTGGTTGATGTGAACTCCTCTTCAATTTCTTCTACAGGAGACGAAGAACTTCATGAAGCCTTGCTGTTGGAGGATATGTACTTTGGTTGTGGTCCTGATGGACCAGGTTCTTCCTCTAACCCACCTCCTTCTACTTTCTAATGAATTTTTTATCTTGGAATGTTAGGGGTCTTGGACATCCCAGTAAGAAAAGAGATGTCCAGTTGCTTGTTTCTAAGTATAGACCTGTTGTCTTAATTTTGCAAGAAACTAAGCTTTCTAGTCCCAATGTGTTTGGGGCTAGGGAGGTTTGGGGTGCTGGTGCTGTTAGTTTTTGTGGGATTAATGTTATTGGTGCATCGGGAGGGCTTTGGGATCCGATGGTTTTGGTTAATTTTGATATTATTATTAGAGTGTTTTTTATTAAAGTTGGTTTCTCTTGGGGTTTTTTAAATATTTATGGGCCCACTTTGTCTGCACTTAAAGAAATTTTTTTTAATGATCTCAACCCTGTCATTCTGTCAGTTTCTTATCCTGTAGTTATTGGAATGGATTTTAATCTCATTCGGTGGCCAGATGAATGTTTAGCTTTTACCCCTATTAACACCTCGATGAGGATGTTCAATAAGTTTATTGAGAATAATTCTTTGTTGGATCTTCATATTATTGGATCAAAGTTTACATGGTCGAATAATAGCATCACAAACTTATTTATGTCTAAATTAGATAGATTTTTTATCTCAATGGATGGATGGAAGAATTTCCTCTAGCATCTGTCAAGGCTCTCCCCAGAATATCTTCGGATCATTGCCCTATTTTGCTGAATACCGGTCTTTTAAAAGGTGGGCCGAAACCTTTAGACTAGATGTGGGCTCGGCTGGAGGAGAAAGAAATTGTTGAGTTGATTAGAGGGACATGGGTTAATATAGTTGTGGAGGGAACGTAGGGTTTTCAGTTGCATAGAAAGCTTTTGAATATCAAAGTCAAATTGATAGATTGGAAGAAAGTCAACAAGGTTGATATCAGAGCAAAAATTGATGGAGTCTTAGCTGAGATTGAAATCCTTTATCATAATACCCAATTGAGTGGGGTTTTATCGGAACAATACTTATTGGACCGTTGTTTGAAACATAAAGGATTGGAGGACTTGCGTCATTCAAAGGAAATATATTGGAAGTAGAGGTCTAGATTGAAATGGTTAAAAGAAAGGGACCTTAATGCAAAATATTTTCATACGATTGCTAGTGCTCGAAGACGAAAAAATGACCTTTTGAGTTTATCCATTCCTGTTATTGATTCTGAGGATGATGCTTCATTAGAAGTAGTCATTAGCCATTTTAAGAAGGCTTTTACTAAAGAAGTTAATTTTACACCTTCCTTTGGTAGAATCCCTTTTAAAGTGTTGTCAGTAGGGGAAAAAAAAATTTTGGACAGAGAAGTTTCTATAGAGGAGTTGTATAAGGCGGTTTTTGCGATACCAGGGGATAAAGCACCAGGCCCTGATGGTTTTCCTCTAGCCTTCTTCCACAGATTCTGGAATGTAGTTAAAGATGAACTTTTGGAGTTCATCAAGAGAGTTTCATTAGGGGAGATATTTTTAAAGGAGTGAACTCTACTTTTCTAGCTCTAATTCCCAAGAAGTCCATGATTACTAAATTGTCTGATATTAGACTGATTAACCTTCTTACAAGTCTCTATAAAATAATTGCGAAAGTCCTGACTGAAAGATTGAAACTGTTCTGCCTTCCCTCATCTCTAACACTCAATTTACTTTCATCAAGGACCGTCAAATAACGAATAGTATGCTTTTGGCACAAGAATGTATTCATTCTCGGGGTCCTGAGTAAGAAGTCTGGTGTTTTGTTTAAACAGGACATGGAAAAAGCTTATGATCGTATTGAATGGGGAGTATTATTGAAGATTTTGAAAGTCATCGGGTTCGGTGAAAAGTGGAGGAGCTGGATTTTTGGATGTCTTTCCTCAGCTCATATTTCGGTGTTATTTAAGGGCAACCTGATTGGTTGCTTCAAGGCTACTAGAGATCTTCGATAAGGGGACCCTCTCTCCTTTCTTATTTACTATTTATACATAATGCTTCAGTTTGATGTTGAGCAGGGTGGAGAGAGTGGGTCATTTTGAGGGCTTCAGCATTGTGAATTCTGATATTTTAATCTTTCATTTGCAATATGCAGATGATACTCTAATATTTTGTGATGAGCATCTTTCTCAAGTTAGGAATATTGCTCGTTTTTTGGAAATATGTGAGGTCACAATTGGCTTTAAGGTAAATTTTAACAAATCTTTTATGATCGGTATAAATTGTGCAGATAATGTTGTTGTTGAATTGGCCAGTGTGATGGGGTGTAAAGTGGATTCTTTTCCTATCATTTATCTTAGCCTTCCTATCTCTGACTAAAAACTCTCTTTGACAGTCTGGGATAAAGTGCTTGAAACGGTCCAATCCATACTTGACCTCTGGAAACACAAGTATCTGTCTTTGAGTGGTAGGGTAACCCTGTTGAGAGTCTGTCTAACTAATCTTCCAGTCCATCATATGTATGTGGTTAATATGCCTACCTCGATTACGAAAAGGGTTGAGAAAATGATGCGGGATTTTCTTTGGTATTCTAATAATGAGGTTAGGAAATTTTATCTTCTTAGATGGGATACAGTATGTACTCTAAAGAAAGAAAGTTGATTGGGAATATGTAGAATTAAATTAGTGAATCAAGCTCTGATGTACAAATGGTGGTATCGTAATCTTCATTTAAACGACCACCTTTGGTACAAAGTCCTTGTTTCCAAGTATGGTGTGAATAGATTTGAAGTTTGGCTTGGGGGTGATAGAGGAAAGGACATTTCTCAGATGTAGAGGTCGATTGCAAAGTGTAAGCTAATGATTTCAGGTTATTTTAGATGGAATCTTGGAAATGCTAGCCAAATCTCTTTTCGGCATCATAGATGGATAGGGGAATACCCTCTGAAGTCTGTTTTCCCAAAATTGTTTGGGCTGTTACGAGGCCGAATATGTTAGTCAGTGAGGCCGTGGAAAGAAGGGGTCAAAATTTTTCTTGGAACATTTACTTGGCCTATAGTCGTTTGAATAATGTTATTTTTTCATAATGGTGTGGTTTAATGGAAATGCTGGATAAGAGCTATGTGTCGCAGAATACTAAGGATGAGATGGTATCTTCACTGTTAAATCTTGTTATAGTATTTTCTTTCACGATCGATGGAGATAGTCGTACCCTCAGATTGGTTAAATTTGGAAATGGTCGATACCCCACAAAGTACAAGTTTTTATTTGGCTGACTGTTATGAATAAAGTACTGATCATTGATAATTTGATTAAAAGGGGAAAAATTTTCCCGAATGTGTGTCTTCTATGCAAAGCTGATGGTGAATCTGATGCACATCTTTTTATCCACTGTTATTTTAAGGTGAGAATTTGGCACTGTCTGTTGGTGCTCTCGGTATCAATTTAGCACTTCCTCAATCGGTGGAGGGGTTAGTTTCTCAGTTTTCCCTTCCTCATTTACCTAAAGTGGGCAGGATTACTTGGAGGATTGCTAAAGGCGTAATCCTGTGGGAGGTTTGGAAAGAAAGAAATAGAAGGTCCTTTGAGGGGACTTTTATGGCTTTTGACCGACTAATTCATGCTATCAAATTTTCAATCTGGTCGTGGCTATCTGTTTTAAAAGAGGGATGGGGTATCTCTAAAGTGGATGTTATGGCAAACTTACACAACCTTTTTCATCTTGGTTGTGTTAGTAATAGACCGAGACATATTTGGATTGCGCCTCCAGCAAGTACCTTGAAACTCAACTTTGACGGTAGTTCTCTTGACAATCCTGGTTTAGCCGGAATTGAAGTAGTGTTGCGTGATTGTTTGGGTAACATCATTTTTGCCTATACTGGACCTATAGGTGTTGCAACTGCAAATTGTGCGGAGCTCAGCGCGTTACTTGAAGGTTTGAAAATTTTTATTGCAAATAATTGTGGTAACAAATGTTGGATTGAAGGGGACTCCCTGAATGTTATCAAGTGGTGTAACGTCGAACAGTACGTGCCATGTGAACTCCGGCCTTTATGGTTACATATTTTAGATCTTGCTTCCCCTTTGTCAATCTCCTTCTCTCATGTTTATTGTGAAACAAACTTTGTGACTGATGCCTTGGCTAAGGGTGGTTCTTCTTTACTTTCTTTTGTCATTTCTAATTATGTAATTTCATTTTCTTAGTATTCAATAAAAGTGGTAACATTGTCAAACAAAAAAAA
>NW_006499883.1:2378132-2392425 GCF_000471905.2 Amborella trichopoda | reverse complement strand
TTTCCTTTAATTTAGTAGTGTAAGTGGTCGTACTACCGGTAACACACTACTACTACTATATATATATATATATATATATATATATATATATATATATATATATATCCCATGGGCTGATAGAACAGTGTAAGCCCAATAGCCCAAATTGAATCTAGACTGATCTAAGGATCACAATTGTATTTCGTAAATGAATTTTAATTATTTTCTACAAATCCAAATCACTTGAATTTTGAAATATCTATTCTTCAAAAATAGTGGAATCTAATAAAAATATAAAAAAATAATTTGCATAAAATAAATTGATCAAAATACTCCTGAAATGTATTAGGGGTATTTTGGTCTATTTATTTTATGCGAAGTATTTTTTTAAAATATTTTTATTGGGTGCACGTTGATGCTCCAAATTTCATGTTATTTGAATTTATATAAAAAATATTAAAATTAAATTACCAAAATACAGTCTTGACCGTCAGATCGGCCCAAATTTATATGTATATGTATATGTATATGTATATGTATATGTATATGTATATGAACTCTTCCCAACGCCCATAGGCGAAAATGAATAGGGATTTCTCATCCCCATCCAAACTTCATCGCACGGTCACAATTGTCCCGTAGTGTTTTATTTTTCATTTTTTTCCCTACTAATCCAAGTTACTTTAAATTTGGAGCATGTATACATCTTAGTGAGGCGCACCAAATAAAAATATGAAAACAATAATTCACAAAATATAAATTGATCAAAATACTCTCGAAAACAGGGATATTTTGATTAATTTATATTTTACGAATTATGTTTTTCATATTTTTATTAGGTGCGCCTCACTAAGATATACATACGATCCAAATTTCAGATCATTCCGATTAGTAAAAAATAAAATGAAAAATGAAACACTACTGGACAACTATGACCATGCGATGAAGCTTGGATGACGATGAGGGTAGGCAAAATCACTAATCATTTTCGCTTATATCCGTCTTGTAGTATCTTATAAATATATATATATTTCTGAAGTTTTCTATCGCCCTTTTATTCTCAGGAAGTAGGAGTATGGTTTCTATTGTTTTATATTTTACCTCTTCTTTAAGGTAGTATAAGAACTTTTCTTTATTAGAAATTTTTTCTTTTATATTATTGATTTCTCAAATTTTAGGTTTCTCGAAGAACTCAAATTTCACATTATGTCCTTCTATATTGGCTTCAATTCCAGTATTATCAATTTTTATTATGTAAAGCATATTTAGAAATGGAGTTCCCAGGATTACAGACTGGCTTAATCTTTTACCATAATAAAGGGGAACTCAAAGCAGTTGCCATTATTGCAAACCGCAGCATTTGAAAGTTTATAATTTATAACTATTTTACTACCAGCTACCGTATTTAAGACTTGTGTTGTTTTACTAAAATATTTAGTAGGGACCAAACCTTCATTTATGCAATTTAAATATGTTCTTGAGTCTATTAGAGCAAGAGTTTGAAAACTTTATTCTTTACGGATGATTATTTTTATTTTGGTAAATCATTTCTGAGTAATTACTTCGTCAAGAAGACTAACATAATTACAATCTTGGGTTGTACTAGAAGATTCTGGTTCATCAATTACCTTAGGGGAAAATTCTTCTGTCTTAAGAAGCAGAGGATTCTTATAATCATTTATAATATTGTTAAATTCTAGTTCGTCATCATTATTGACAGAACTATTTTCAATTGGATTAGAGGCTAACCCTATAATCTGGACTCTATTTTTCAGCTTTATTAGTTCATTACGAACCTCGTTTATTTCTTGTCTTAGTTTTGAGATGGAAGGTTCTTTATAGGTATTATTTTTATTTTCAACTTTTCTAAGAATATTGGCAAAACAATAATCTTCTTGAGTACGTACAAGAGGAGGAGAGGGTTTTTTATTTGTCTTAGCTATATTTATATACTGGACCAAAGCTTCTCGCTTAGTCTCTAGATCAGTTATTTTATCGATTATATCTATGATTAGGTTTTCTTCTTTTGTAAGAGTATTACAAAAATATTTAGTATCGATATTATCAATATCGGAGTCTGAACTGCTCAGAATCAATTCTTCGTCCTCTATTTCTCCTGTTAACATTTTTATATCTGGATCAGAAGAACTTTCAGAAGATTCTTCTTCAATTTGTAACATACTAAACAGTTGCTCTTTGATACTGTCATCTATTTGTAAAGCATCTATTTTCTTCTTGATTCTACATTTATTTTTGTAATGACCTACTTTTCCCCAATTATAGCAAACAGGAATTTTCCTCTTTCCTTTGCGTTTAAAAGAGGTATTTCTGGGATAAAACTTTTTAGAAAATCTTTCTTTTATCGAAGTTTTATTCGTGGTTTTACTAAAATATTTAGTAGGGACCAGACCTTCATTTATGCAATTTAAATCTGCTCTTGAGTCTATTAGAGCAAGAGTTTGAAAACTATATTATTTATGGACGATTATTTTTATCATGGTAAACCATTTCTGAGTAATTACTTTGTCAAGAAGACTAACATAATTACAATCTTGGGTTGTATTAGAAGATTTTGGTTCATGAATTACCTTAGGGGAAAATTCTTCTGTCTTAAGAGGCAGAGGATTCTTATAATCATTTATAATATTGTTAAATTCTAGTTCGTCATCAGTATTGACAGGACTATTTTCAATTGGATTAGAAGCTAACTCTATAATCTGGACTCTATTTTTTCAGATTTATTAGTTCATTTACGAACCTCATTTATTTCTTGTCTTAGTTCTGAGATGGAAGGTTATTTATAGGTATTATTTTTATTTTCAACTCTTCTAAGAATATTGGCAAAACTATAATCTTCTCGAGTACATACAAGAGGAGGAGAGGGTTTTTTATTTGTTTTAGCTATATTTATATACTGGACCAAAGCTTCTCGCTTAGTCTTTGGATCAGTTATTTTTAACCGCCCATTTCATTTTTCGTATTTTCATCCATGTGGAAATCCCACCAACCTCTCAGCCATCCTGTGAATCCACAAGTAATGGCTTTGGCTATTTCTTGGTCATGGTTTCCACTTATCTTACAGGCAATGGATCATCCAGAATAAGATATAGAACTTGTAATTAAATCTTCTTCAAACTGGAGATCTATAGGGGTAGGCCTAGGATAGTGTATTCTTGTTTGAGAAGTAGGCCTAAACTTTTTCCCATAGTCTATTCGGTTTATTTCAAGACTTTCTGTTTTAAAAGCTTGCTCTATTTTGTCAAGTTCATTATTAGGAAACGGTTCTTGTTGAAGGACCATAGCTCCTTGGTCAGAGCTTGTCTTAGAAGTTACTCCATTTTCTTTTATATTTAACTTTGCTAGTTTTCTAACTAGCTCATCCACTAATTCTTTATTAGTATCCTTCTTTTTTATACCTTGAAGGCTGAACTGATTTTTATTAATGGTTGGAGGGGGTTAAAATAGTAAAGCTTGTTTCCCTTCCGATTTCTTATGATCCATAGGGTTTTCCCTTGGTCTACTTATTATATTTTCAATCCTAGTTGTCTACCTTCCAATGGTTTGTAAGTAGAGATTAGTATAATTGTTCTGCTCAAGTAGATGTGGAATGACATTTATTTTATGTGTATGGTGATCCGTTTCTTTAGGAGAAATTTTATAAGGTGAAGCCTTAGCTTCGGGTTTATCTTCACATCTTCCTTTCATCTGAAGACTTCTTTCAAGGGGATGAATAGATTGTAATTCTTCCCCTTGAGTGGTATAAAAGGTTTGATACTAGTTCTCAACAGTCTTAAGACCAAATTCTTGGATTTTAATGTGTTTTTCCCTTGGTATATATCTTGACCATTCAAAAAACTTTATATTTCTCTTATGTTTTACTATGAATTTATTGAATTTCTTATGCGACGCATCTAATAGGTTTTGGGGGAATTCAGCCAGGTACCAATCCCGGATGTTCTTATTTTCATCAGACAGGAAGTCTTGTTTTATGCATTCTTTATCCATTTTAAATATTTTTTCTTCTATTTTTTCTTCTTGGAGAGTAAGGATATTGAAATCTAAATCAGAAAGCGTTGGTTTTTTATTTGGGGAACTAGGTTCATATATTCTATATACTAGTTGTTGGACTTGACTATTTGTTCTAGTCAATCCTTTTACTACTGGTCTCCTATAATTTTGCTCATGTTCTGACTGTGGAACAGAAGAAGTAGAGCATCTTGAAGGAATTCTAGAAGGGCCTTCAGAAATATTTATTCGAGTCCATCTGTTTGAATTAAATTGTATTTCTACATCTTCATCTGGGTATTTTATTATTCGTTCGGGTTCTCGATTTACTGGGGTTCTAGACTGTTGATTTTCACAGTGTAGAGACCATTTGTCAGGGAGTCTAATATGAGACCAGGCCATAGACCTTGGTATAACAGTATTAGATATTTCCATATTAGTTTGAAAAGACACTGTTTGCCCTTTAGTATCCATCTGAAGTGCATTTGGGCATAAAGTGTTCATCACTTTATAGCATATCCGATAAACTAGAGCAATATTTTGGGATCCTGAATCCATATCGAACCCTTGGGTTTTTATATTAAGGTAAGAACTTTCAAGAGGTTAGGATTTGTCAAGGTGACCGAAAAATTGGGGAAACAATTGAAGTATATAGGACTGTACAAAGACTTGATTCTACTATTCCTAGTAGAGAGTCTGAAAATTTATTATGTCGCTCGTCCCTTAGGCAAAGAAAGACCGAGTTATTTAAATCAATTCGAGAAAGAGGTTTTATAGCAATTTGGACTAGTCCTATATGCAAATATTTGTAACTCTTATTTTTGTGGTCTTGTATCATTCGATTTGGAACAAGTTGGAAACTATTTTGCTCATTGGTGATAGAAATTCTTTGTTTTACAGTTTTAATGGAAAAACTTGTTTTAAATTCAAAAGTTCATTTTCTATAAACATCTGATGCTAGAACTTTAGGACTAAAAGGTATCAGTGATGCTGGATGGGACCTAAAGGTGTCGGTGATGCTAGATGGGACCTAAAGGTGTCAGTGGAGAAAGATGTTGTCACTGTGAACAGGAAAAGGTAAAAAGATGCTGTCGGTATGAACAGGAAAAGGTGAAAAGATGTTGTTGGTAACTATTTTGGCTTTTACTATTTTGTCGGCATTTTAGGACTCGTGTGCTTTTGGATTGTAGTCGCTCCGTCCTGTGTATTGTGATATCATTTACTGTGATATTCCGAAATCCATATCCTCATATTCTTGCTCATTGGTTTCTTCATTCTGAGTTGACGTAGACATGGCTTCTTCTTCCTCATTGAAAATCTGTAGCAATTTCTTTTAGCTCTTCTCTGGTTGCAGTAGGGTTTTGTTAGCGAAGCTTATTTACATAGTCCACCATGTTCACTTTTGTATCAGGGGGTGAAAATGGTACCTTCTTCATTTTTATTTTATCAGGGTTTAGGGCTTCATTTTCGTAAATATCCCACCACTTAGTATATATTTGTCTGCCTAGTTCAAGAATATATTCCCAGTTATTTGTATAGTCATCTGATATATGGTAGGACCATTTCATGATCCATGGGATCTGGTATAAAGCTATAAAATATATATGGAGATCTATATTGAGATTATTATTATTGTGATCTATGAACTTCCTTTGGAAAGCTTGAATATTAGGTGGCAGTATTTATGTTCCGGATCCCCATAAATGGAACAAGTTTTTGAACCAATTTGGGAAATCTCCTATTACTGGTATTTTTATTTGTATAAACAATGTATGGGAATTTATATTATTTTGAAAAGCAAAGACCTCATGCCATGCTTTAATATATTCAAAATATTGATAATATTTATTATTGAAACCTTCATTTTGCAATTTTCTAGGTTTCAAGGGGTTCGTGCCCCATTCTTTGTATGAAATTATTTTCCTTATTTGGAATTTGGAATATGCTATCATATTAATATTCTTCTTATAAAAATGGACTAAAGTAATAAATCTCGTTTCAAGGAGAATGGTTTCATACCATTCTCGGCTTTTGTCTCCTTTATTCGGGTGTAGGTGGTTATTCAAATATGTAGCAGCTATTTCCCCTGGGTCCTTGGTTTTATGATTATCTTCTATTATAGTAATGGCTATGAAAGAGATTTCTATGAACCTACTCTTTTTTCCTGGTGTATTTATAGCTACTGGTTCAGGAGAAAATATATATTGGGCTTGTTTTTTTACTATTTGTTTTGGGGTTATCGGTGATGATGATGTTGCCAAAGCTTTACTTAGCATCTTGGCATAGGAACTATTTCCATATATATATATAGAGGGAAAGATCTTGTCAACCCATGGGTTGACTGCTACAGTAAATGCCCACGGCCCAGATTGAATCTGAGCCGATCTGATGGTCACGATCTCATTTCACATTTGAATTTTCATTTTTTTTCTACAGATCCAAATCACTTGAAATTTGGGTGTCTATTCTTCAAAAATCATAGAATCTAATAAAAATACAAAAAAAATAATTCGTAAAATATAAATTAAGTCAATTTATATTTTACTAGTTATTTTTTTTATATATTATTTGGTGCGCCTTGATGAGAAGAATGAACGTCCCAAATTTCAAGTGATTTGGATTTGTTGAAAAAAAAACGTAAAATTCAACTACGAAATGAGGCCGTGATCGTCAAATTGGCTCATATTCAATTTAGGCCATGAGCGTTAATGTAGCAGTCAGCCCGTCGGTGTATGAAATCCACTCCCATATATATATAAATATATATATGGGTAAACCTTACAACAGCTAGCCAGCTATAATGAATTGTACATAGGTGAAATGAGAGTCGTTAGATCTTCATCATGAGATTCAAAATGCACATCACGATTTGAAATTTAATTTTTTATATAAGTCTGATTAATATGAAATTTCGAGTGTATATATCAAACACTATTGTGCACCATATAAATATATAAAAACAATATTTTCAATAATTTAAAATGACCAAAATACCCCCATCATTTTTTAGGGGTATTTCGATCATTTTATATTTTGGAAAATATTTTTTATATATTTTTTATTTGTGCGCCCTATTTTTTAGTATACATGTCTAAAATTTCATTATGATCCGATTTATAAAAAAATAATTAAAATTAAAACAGTGATATGTATTCTGAACCGCATTATGAAGATCTGACGGCTCCCATTCCACTTATATTAGTATTCATTATAGCTGGCCAGTTAGCTTTTTCCTATATATATATATATATATATATGAAAGGTTTATATGCTTCTCCTACTGCATAGAAGTTCTATCGTCCCTCTACCATCCAGCCGTCTAATTTTGATCAAGAGTTTTACTCACTGTTTGATCTTAGATCCGACATCTCAAAGTATTTTATTTTTAATTTTTTTTTATAAAAATTCTATGAATATGAAATTTGGTACTGCCATCTTCTTATTGGGGAGCACCTATAAAAAATATTAAAAATAATTTTTCGATCAAATATAATGACCAAAATACCCCTTGAAAATTTCAAGAGGAATTTTGGTCATTTTATTTTATTAAAAATATTTTTTTTACATTTTTCACTAGTGCGAGTTTAATAAGAGGAATGGACGTCCAAAATTTAGTGTCAAAATAGTTTATAGAAAAAAAATTAAAAATAAAATAGTATAGAGACTTGACACTGTGATTGGGGCAATCTTAGCTCTCCATTCAGAATGGAGGGTTAGACAAGGGGGAGGATAGAACAATTATATTGTAGGGGAAGCATAGAAAGCTTACCCAATATTTTTTTTTTTTCTTTCGTAGATTTTCTTCTTCAAACTTGTAGACGGTTTTATGTTTGAGTAACCATTTCCAAGAAAATTATAATTCATAAATTTATAATTACAAAGAAGAAACCAAATGAAAATTCTTATTCATGATTGTATACAACCTTATATTCGAATAAAAATTATTTTTAATGCTTTATAACTTCTTATTTTCTGCAAATTTTTCAAGTCGTGGTCTATAGGAAGACCAAAATTTTGAAAATCCCTTGAAGTATTACCGAGTGAAGAATCCTTGGACAAGATTTGTGACTAAGAAACATCAGCAAGTGAACTGACGTTATTTGTGATGGTATGGTTTTCAAAAAACTGTACTTTATATAGAAAAAAAAAAGAAATCTGCACGTAAAACGAAGAAACTTAGCTAAATTTAATTGTATTGTAATTTTGTTTTCCTTAGAGAAAGCATATTATTGTCCTTAGGATTAATAAAAAAATTATAGTCCGGAGGACCAATGTTGTTGGATTCGCTTTGGAGTCTTATTCGGTTCGATGAGAAAAATAAAGCAATTCGGTTCGGCCAATTTGGGAGAAGATAATTTAATATAAATTAATTAAATATTTATATATAAAAATAATGAAAAATAAATAAAAAATTTAAAAAAAAAAAAACTTTTATATAGACATTTTTTTGCTTAGGCCGAAGCTTCAGCCAAACCGGCCCAAAGCAGGCCCGAATCTAACCGAAGTGATAGCACCATGCTTCGCTCCACTTAGGGCTAGACCTAAAATCCGAAAGTTTAGACCCTTTCAGCCCAAGCTAAGCGAATTTGACAACTCCACCCACTATAGATGATGGACAGTCACAAAGTGCGAGAAAACCCACTTTTGGTGATTAGTTTTACCCTGCATCCCATTGTTGTCCATCGTGTTAGTGGACGGTGACAGCCACAATTGTCCTCTGCATTATAGTACTCGCCCTTTTCTATCGATTAATGAGCCAAGAATCATCGGTCCTATCCTTACGTTTTAGAAAAAAAGTTAATATAAGGTGTCAACCTCATAATGTAAAGTACGTAGAATGCCTATTGGAGAAGATTGTTATGATGCTCGAAAGCCTTTAAATTTATCATCTCAACCCTAAGATTCATGGATATATATATAAAAAAAAAGAACTAACACATTATCTAGACCATCCACATTCAAAATTTTAAAGTATTTATAGATATGCTTGATCATCACTATTTTTGGAACTTTAAACTTTATAAATAAAGTGGCAATGGATTTTCATGTCATCGCAAGGC
Organism: Amborella trichopoda; assembly: GCF_000471905.2. The sequence goes on along the minus strand of NW_006499883.1, from coordinate 2,383,381 downwards.
TTTTTGGCACTAAAATTGCATCTTTAAGCATAGTTTGAGGCGTTTGAGGTGTGCCTTACTGCAACTATAAGGTTGCCGCCTTATACAAACCTCCTGTGCTTTTTCATGTGCATGCCTTTGAGCCTAAAGTGTTTGTGGGGTACACTCTTCTAGACAGTCTCAAGCCATATTATTTGATGCCTCCATAATATGATTTTCATGGTCATGAGAACAACTTCAAGACCTAGTGGCTATCACCGTCCAATTAGTAGCTTAAGGGCGTTGGAAGAAGTGGATTCTACCTGACAAATGCCCCTACTTTGTTTCCATCACTGTCTTTCCAATTTGATTGGACACTAATAAGGCCTTAGTCATGGGTGTGATCTTAATATTTTTGGACAGGAATAAATGAGACTTTTCTTTGGGTTAGTATAAATGAGACTGGTTAAAGGCATAAAGCAACTCAAAGACTCAGGGAAAGGGTTTGGGTTGTGGTGGTAGCCACTCATACCTTAGTTATCATGTTGTAATTTTTATTCTCATTGACACAATAGCAATTTTGTATGGAGAAATGGATTTGTTTTTTCTTTTATTTTTTAACATTTTTAGATAGAAGTTGCCTTTTTTGTTGTCTTTTTATAACGTTAAATAACGGAGTTTGGTATATCAGCGATACACTCTAATCAAGTGCAGGCTCCTTTCGAAATTCATTTCAAATGTGGATTTCAGATCTAAAAATTTAAACAGGGCGATAATTTTGACCACTATAATCATGAATCTGAAAATGTGATGAATTTTGATTTCAAAATAATATTTTTAAAAAGTATATTATACACTTTAAATTCCTTTTCTTCAAATTAATGATCGTGGCAGACTCGATTATCACCTTGTGAGCTTCTAAATTTGAAAGCCATCTCTTAAGATGGATTTTGGAATGAGACCGCATATTAAATGCTCTTTCTATAAGGTCCGATTTTGTTTCTCTCTAACCCCTCACCCCGATATATATATATATATATATATATATGGGAACTTCCGCGCACACATGATTGCAAATAAATCCACGCATGCATGTAATTCTTATCTTACCACCTGAAGTGTAATTTTCAAAGTCAGGCCACCCCAGTGTACTTATCAGAGATGGCACCACCAAAGTGGCGTGGCGCCTTCAACAGTGGCTTCCAATTCTTCATCGGCATCGGTGTCGTGACCGCGAACCTGATTAACTATGGGACAGCCAGAATCCACACCTGGGGCTGGCGTCTGTCCCTTGGCCTGGCTGCTGTACCGGCCCTCATCATGACTGTCGCTGCCCTCTTCCTTCCCGACACTCCTAGTAGCCTCATACAACGAGGCCACACTGAGCTTGCCAAAGAGACCCTTCGACGAGCAAGGGGATCCAGTGCTGATCTCGATGCCGAGTTTGAAGAGTTTGCTAGAGCGTGCCAAGCCTCAAAAGTTGTTACATCACCTTATCAAATGATATTAAGGCGTCGTTATAGACCGCACTTGGTCATGTCTGTTGCAATTCCTTTCTTTCAGCAGATGACTGGAATAAATGTGATTGCATTCTATTCGCCGATCCTTTTCCAAACCGTTGGGTTCGGGAAGGACTCGTCTCTGATGGCGGCAGTTATACTGGGTTTGGTTAACTTGGCTTCCATTCTTGTGTCGACCTATGTTGTCGACCGGTATGGCCGGAGGATTCTGTTCCTTGCTGGGGGCGCACAGATGATCATTTGCCAAGTAAGCCATCACTTTTCTTCTTCTTTTTTTTTTTTTTGGGAGAAATTATCCTTCTTCCTAGTTAACAGTTCTTTGCTTTTTTCTAGTTCTCTTTGTCACTTTTCCTTTTTTACTTGCAGAATATTTTTCTCCTTTTCCTTCTCATGGTGCCCACAAAACAAGGTGAACTCACCATTCTTTTGGATTTGGGTGCAGTTTGTACAGAGCCAAGGCTCTTAACAATCAAAGCAAAGAGCACCTTCAAATAGCGTCGAGAAATGTGGTTTCAATACTGCAAATCTTTGTGATAGCCTTAAAATATATTTTCATCTTTAATTATAAAATTTAAAGCTTAAAAAATAGTGTAGATTGAGCGGATCTGTGAAACTTGAAAATCTTAAATTGACGGTCCACAAATGTGTTACTAGATGCACTATTTCCAAAACTTAAAACCTATCTTTTTCTCATATCCATGCATCTTGATGTCAAGATGGTTAATTTGAGGATATTTGAGTATCAAAACAACCTTTTCTAGTGAAATTTTTAAGGTGGGCTCCAATTTGATTGTATAGAGCCGAGGCTCTATATAAACTTTTCTCCTTTCGATCTTATCATCTCTTAAAATGTAGGTGAGAGGAGGATTACTCGTTTTTCTCCTGCATCACACACACACGCACACACACAACCTTGTGGATATTTATGTAGCCATGTATGTAGTTATACACAAACATACATCAATCTATCTACACATACATGTGTCTGTATGTTTTGTGTATCCGTGTATCGATATGTCTGCGTATATTAGTACATTTATGTTTGTATAACTTCTGCCATCTGATCCATAAATCCTTGAATAGGTAGCAGTGGCATGCGTGCTAGCAGCAAAGATTGGAGCCTCCGGCGACATGCCACTCACAAAGGGTGATTCACTGGCCGTATTGATTCTCATGTGCATTTATGCGGCTGGGTTTGGGTGGTCATGGGGACCACTTAGTTGGCTAGTGCCGAGCGAGATCTTCCCCTTAGAGATCCGGCCAGCTGGCCAAAGCATAAGTGTGGCCATCAACTTTGTGACAACTTTTGTGCTTGCCCAAACCTTCTTGGCAATGCTTTGCCATTTCAAGTATGGCAGTTTCTTGTTCTACGCAGGATGGATTGCCTTGATGACTGCATTTGTCGCCTTATTCCTACCAGAAACTAAGGGGATCCCACTTGATGCCATGAATGGTGTGTGGAAACGACACTGGTATTGGGGAAGGTTTCTAGCTGATGATGATTCTAATTTGTAGACAATCTGTGAAATATTTTGGCACTCTCTCTCATTCATTATCTTTTTCGTAGCTGATGATAATTCGAATTTGTAGACGATCTGTGAAATATTATGCCACTTTCTCTCCCATTTGTCATCTTTTTTGTATGTATGGAATGATCTTTTTACTTTATTTAAAGGGTTAAAGAGAAAATGCATAAAGATGTCGTAGAAACAAAATTGACAAAAGAATAGTGAGAACACACTTGGATGATACACAATAACTTGGTAGTCTGAGTTCAACACAATGGACAACCTCATGCAAGGGAGAAGCAAGTCATTTCAAGTGGGTAAAACTACACCAGAAGAACACTTAACGAATTATAAAAGGTGTCATGCGAATAAAACAACCATTTAAAAAATGAGGGAATATCAAGCTCTCTGTAATAGACATAGACCAGAATGGCTCTGGCTCTTCAGCCAAGCCTTGGAAAAACCAATAAATTGGTAGGAAGTGTGTGGAAGACAATTGGCAACAAACTTCGACCAAATAGGCCGCGAGTATACTTCAAAATCCTCAACTCAGGGAGCAATTTTTTGAGATGGACCAGCAAGACTTTACAAAGGGCCATTACCCGGATGACTTTCATGCATGTTCCAAACACGCGATGGCAGTTAGTATCAAATATCTGAGGTAGAGATGATGGCTTGTTTTTTTGCTCTTCCAGGAGATGAAGGATATGCTGAGCAAAAATATGGTACCGATTGTTGATGTGGCAATCAAGGAATAATAGCCCAGATAAGAAGACATACTGTGTCACAATTAGGCCGCTTATGTCACAATTAGGCCGCACAAGGACTGGGTCATGAGCTGAGTGAATGTAATGATAATGCCATGTGCCATGCTAAACGAGGACCAAGAACATCAATGGCATGTGGAGCGCATGAGATGATCAAGAAGAGAAGATCACTGAAAAGTTCAAAATACCAAGTTGAAATGGGGGGCTGGTTCACCATAATGTCATACCACTCCCCATTCCGCTCTATTTCCGTATCAATGACCTCCTCATCAATGAAATGAACACATGACCGTCAGATCCTATGAATACCTTTTTTTGACAGACTGTCAGATCATATGAATATTTATGTTGGGATTTACAGCTACAGGGAGACAAGCCACCTTGATTCCAGTGTGACAACACATTATGTCTGTGAGTTGAGATAGCAAAAAAATAAAGCTACATGAGAATGTATTTTGGTCATTGTAGCAACATTTCTTTCATAGTTCATGTCAGCGACCTATGATTACATGATGTTTGAGAGTTGAGATAGCAAAAAATTTATAACCAAAGCTATGAGAGTATGCTGATAATTTTGGAAAACACAGAAAATTTCTTTTCATGGTGGAAGTCATTGTACTAAGTTTAAGTTTTTTGCAAATGACATATTGTGCCATTCCTCAATGGAACCATAACTCTGGGTCTTTAGACTTTTTGAACAGAGTAGCAGATTATAGCTCTTTCGCAAAGGAAGAGAAGAAAAAAGGTATATGTATTATTGGCCTCTAGTCTTAGAGTAGCACCTGATTATGAGGAATATGGCATTCAACATGGAAAAAATAAAATCACATCTAACAATTCCCAAAAAGATAAAGCATCTTACATCTATAGTGAGGCCCTCAGGCTTCATTTAACTAAAAGAATGAACCAATCAACTAACCTCTCTATCAACCACTACAACCCAAGTGGTGCTCATAAACAGCCAAAATCTACAAGTCGAACTGCAGTACGAACTTAAGATCAACTATTGGCAAATCTCTTGGCAGTCACCAATGTTCTCTCTGCCCAACATAGAAGCTTCAGATGGCACTTTAAATTTAGCAATTACAGCCCCCTGGCTGTTGCTCCATTTGAGATGCATTTATTGTAGTCTTCAGATTCACATCTACCATGTCCTCTTGTTTTGTAGAAGACAGAGTCTCCATCCCCGGCAGTGCAGCAGCAATCTTACGAAAGAGTGGCTGCAAGTTTTTGCGAATATATGTACTAGCTCAAATTTATGAATATTTTACATGAACTTTTAGCCAAAGAATAGCATAGTCCATTGGAATATAGAAAACTGTAGTCTATAATTGTCAGAACATCAAAAGAAATGAGATAGAGAGAGAGAGAGAGAGAGAGAGAGAGAGAGAGGAAGGAGAGAAGAGAGAGAGTAGGTCGACACGTAGGTCGTATCGTCGTTCGTTGGTTTCGGTCCGTACCAACTACTACCTACCCACCCAACCAACCAACCTAAC
>NW_006499883.1:2341676-2368884 GCF_000471905.2 Amborella trichopoda | reverse complement strand
ATATGTACTTTTGTAATTAAAAATAAAATTAATTATATGAAAACTAATATAAAAATAATATAATAAAAAATATTAAAAACCGAAAAATAATTAATAATAATACAAATTATATAAGTTAATGATATAATAAAACTTATACTACTAAATGAAAAAAAGAAAAAGATAATTTCTTTATTGTTTTTCTTTTTTGCATCTTTAGTTTTGTTAATTTATCAAAATAATACTAGCTTATATATAAATAATATATATTAATATAAGTAAAACTAATTTAGTGCATGATATAATTAAAAATAAAAAAACATAATAACGAAGTTTTTGGGCTTTGATTTGACCCATAAATATGCAGAATACATTAAATTATAATAAGAGAAAAATATTCATATTTTTGTATTGATTATATTGCTTCTTAATTATTTTTATCTAAGATCAGCAAAGTAGATCTATCTTCTCTCTCTATAATTATGTGAATATGGATCTATTAAAAGCTCTCTCTCTATATATAATCGAAAGTCCTTTTAATATAATATTTCAAAATAAAAAAAATATGAATTGAACTACTAGTTGATACTCTGAAAAAGATAAAGCATTAATATATCATCATCCAAGCCTCATCCCAATTATTCAGGGTCAGCAACATGAATCCCATACTGCCATTCCACTCTATCAAGGGCTATACCCTTAGTAAGACCATAAATAACCATCTCTTTTCTCACTACTTTAATCCATGCCATTTGAAGCCTTCTACTTCAAACCAAATTACCCCTCCTAACTAGTATTGTTCTAGGTTGATGCTGCAAGTGATCAGAGCATGTAAATCTACTTTCCCTCATTTTTATCACCTATGGGAGCTACCCCTAAGTTCCCCGAAAGTATGCAATCCAAATTCTATCATTCTTTTTCTTATCACTCATCCATCTCAACATCCTCATCTCAACTACACTTATTTTATGAATATGTTGTTTCTTGAACCGTCCCATGAAGCATGTCTGCTCTTACAGCCGTCATATAGAACTTTCTCTTTATTTAAATTAGTATGCGATGAGCACACAAGACTCTAGAAGTAGATCTCCACTTCGTCCACACAGCTCTAATTCTATGAGCAATATCTTCCTTAATCGCTCCTTTCTCATAGATTATCGATCCCAAGATATCAAAAATAATCTCTTTTACATACTTTTCGACCATCAATCTTAACTAATTACTCATTTCTAGTCCTATTATTATTAAACTTGCATTCCATATATTTTGTCTTTGACCAGCTAATTATAAAACCTTTAGATTCTAAAGCACCCTTCCAAAGTTATAACTTTGAGTTCATGCCGTTTGAAGCATTAACATATGACATACTTAAAACATTTGCTTGTGATAAAATAGGATTTGACATAACTGCAAAATAACTACATAAAAAAAATTCAAGGTTAGTTTTGATTTTTAGCAGAGTGAACAAATTCTGAATCCACTGGCCTTAGTGAATCCACTATATCAACACAGGCATTTTTGAAGTGTTTATCTGAGAATTGGCTCAAGCTATAGAAGTCCTAGTTTTAGCAATTCTTATGGAACTTAAAAAGATAGTGAGAAGGAATGACTGAGGACAATTACTTTCATCATTCAGAACTCTGCATAATTCGATAAGTTGGTGTGAATCATGAATATTTTGAAATCAATATTAAACAATCATAAGAGTTTCAGATGTGATCATTGGACCATAGCATATTTTCTTCATAAATTATTTTGCTTTGCAGTCACCTTTTGTTATGCATCTTCAATGGGTGATGAAGTCCCTTAACTCAAGGTTCACGCCCAGCATATAGTGGATACTTTACCTAATCGATTACTACACCCTATTTAGTTGGAGCAATACAAGAAATTAAGCACGGAGGAATGAACTTTGATAATGATCTGTCATTTACATAAATGCCAAATGTATGATCCAAAAGCATAAGCATTAAGAGAAAAAAACACCAGAAACTCTATAGTATGATGATACACAAACAGTAATTCAAACTATACTGATTCAATACACAGCTAGATTTCATTTCCCCAAAGTTATAGGATTCACAATTATTCTCTAACGCAATTAGATTATCACGAGACCTTAATGCTCAGTGAAATTATCAAACTTGAGCAGACTTCATCCTGGAATTTGAAAGCCACATCATATAAGCTTCAACAAAAGATTTTAACCGACCTCACAGGAGTGCGGTTTCTATAGAGCTGAGGCTCTAAACAATCACATTAGAGCCCACCTTCACATAGCGTAAAGAAATATGGTTTCAATATTGGAAAGTTTTGTGATAGCTTTAAATTATATTTTCATCTTTAGTAGTAAAATTTAAAGCTTCAAAAATAGTGATCGAGCAAATCAATGAAAACTTGAAAATCTTAAAAATTGACGGTCCAAAAATACGTTACAAGATGCCTATTTCCAAAAGTTGAAATCCATTTTTTTCTCATGTCCATGCATCTTGATGTTGAGAGGATCAATTTGATGATATTTGAAAGTTAAAAGCCTAGGCTCCATATAAACTTTTCCCTTATTTACAATAATACCAATATCTTTAAACTCAACTCGGGCCTCAAACTCGTCCCTGGCCCGAGCAGAGTAACTCAGCCAAATCCGAGTGGACTCAGCCGACTCAAGTACAAGACCAAATTTTGTAAAAAGTGTGCTAAAAACAATTAAAAATCAGAAAAAAGTAAAATAAGTAATAGAAATTATTAAAATTCTATAAAAGTCCAAAAGAGTATGTAAACAAAGGATTACTAAAAAATTTGATTTATAGCTTGAAATATTTCAGAAAAATAAAAAATTGGAGCATCACAAAAAAACCATCTAAATCATATAAAAATGTATTTATATTGAAGATTTCTGAACAAAATTATGGTTTTTAAAAGGTTTTAATGAGGAGCAAGTTGGTCCTCGGAACTTGCCTCACCCAAGTCCTTGTACATTGATTAATATATCCAAGGGACGACCAAAAAAAATAAATAAAGCACCAATTTCCGTGAATAAAATTCAATTCATGAGAGTGAAATCACACGTATTTTGATTGATGCACTAAAAAAAAAGGCATGCTAAATACATACACCCATGAATCAAATCCAAATTGTAATCCAAATTCATAATGCTTCATGAAAGCACGATCAGAGACAATGCCAACAAGCACAAACGTTTGATATCAGGGGAAAATAAATAAATTTTCAAGAATTTTGTAGAATTACCAAGGTAAAAGTGGTAAAATTTTCTACATATATTAGAATTCAGATACACATTGTTCAAAGGGTTTCAATAAGAGGCTATACTGGATTCAAGTACAAAAAATTCAACATAACAAAGAGAAATTCTAAATGGATGAAATTATGAAATCACTAAAGAAATTAAAACGACAGAGAAGAACAGGAATTGCAGAGAAAATAAGAGAGAAGGAAGAATGGGAACAGAACCTGGTAAGTGTTGTCGAACTTGTCATACATAAATCGGGTGATAATGCTGGTTTTCCCAACCGATTGATCCCCCAAGAAAACCAGTTTGTATTTCGCTAGAGGAGAAACAGTAACCATGACTGATTCTTTCACCCTCTCGCTCTCTATCTTTCAATTCTGTGCAATCTCTGTACAAATCAAATGAATGGGTGGTCAGGAATCCAGAGAGAGAGAGAACGGATTCTTAGAGAGAGAGATTTCCGTTTCAGTACACTGCAATAAGAGAGGATCGATGCAGTAGAGAGAGAGGACGCGCTGAACTTGAAACGGTCAACACCTTCAAACTGAAGTTTCTGACTGGTAATTTGATACGAGCAAAGAGTACTCCAGCGGCATCATACTGTGCAGCGCTAAGACCTATTTACGATTTTTTTTGCTTGTTATCTAGAATTTTGGGGACAGTTTGTACAAAGAAAAAAGTTTATACAAGGTTGCAAATTTATATTATAAAAGTAAGGTCCACCTCAAAAATATAGTAGAAAAGACTCTTCCAAAGTTAGAAGACCTTCCTATTGATCATTTGGACCTCGAGATATATAATATAAATAACAAAAAAAAATTGAAGTCCTAAAATAGGGCATCTATGATAACTTATCCGGACCTTCTATTTTTAAGATTGTCAAATGATTATAGATCTATTCTATTTGTACTATTTTTTTCGTGATTATAATTGAACATGGATTTTCAAGCTATTGTTCAGTTTCTGACACGAGAACTACATCTTCCGACAAAATTTAAAGGTGTTGCCTTACTTGTATAGTATAAGATGTGCACCTTATACAAACATCATTCATAAATTAAAATACGGCCAAAACTTTTTAGAAAAAAATATAAGCCTCACGTCAAAACTTGCAAAATTTTATAGTCCTACCATTTGAAATCCTACAAATCAATCATCTTGGCCTAGACCATTATGGTTTTTAAGCTCTAAAATAATATATATTGTAACACATTATCTAGATTATCCATTTTCAAGTGTTCACAAACCCACAAGATCTGTACCATTTTTTTAATTATAAATTTTATAATCGTTACTTAAAATAGATTTTAGAGCCATCTTAAGGATTTCCAATGCCTAAAGTATTTTCAGAACAAGATTTCACGTTGCAAATTTACTTTTTTTATTATAAGGTCAAAGCCTTATAGTAATTGCATCCATATTTTTGACGAATTTGTTTTGGATTTTTTGAAGGAAAGGTTTACATAAGTTATCAACTTTATATTGGAAAAGTAAGGTACGTCTGTCAAATCCAACGAAAAAAGTCGTTTTGATACTAAGAAACCCTCCAGGTGATGAACCTAGAGATGTAATGACATAGATAAATAATAATAATAATAATTTGAAATCTTAAAAATGGTACATCTTGTAACACATTATCTAAACTGTCCATTTTCAAGGATTTCATGTTTATGGATCTGCACTATTTTCTAAGTTTTTGGTTTTATAATTAGATATGAAATATAATTTTAGGCCATCATTAAAATTTTCAACACCAAAATTGGAACTTTGGACAAGGTATGGAAGTGCACAATTTATGGTTGACACCTCAAAATTATATCTCTCGTTAAAGTTGAGGCCCTAAACAATCAAAGTAAGGCACACCTTCAAATAGTATTAAAAGATGTCATTTCAATACTAAAAATCTTTATGATGGATTAAAATTTTATTTTCGTTCCTAATTATAAAATTTCTAGCTACAAAAATAGTGCATATCAAGTAGATCTATGTATACTTGAAAATTGACTGTCTAAATAACGCATTACAAGATGCAATATTTTAAAAACTTGAAGTCCTTTTGGTTTTTTTTTTTTGTTTTTTTTTCTTATGTACATATATATCTCAATGTCAAGATGATCGGATCTAAGAGCTTTTCAGCATCAAAACAACTTCTTCTACTGATTTTTTGAGGTAAGCCTTACTTTGATTGCTTAGGGCATCAGCCTTAAATAAACATTTTCAGAACGAGACGGTTTTTTTCCGGCAGATATTGAGTGAAGATGCTGAAAGTTTGGATGTTAACACAATTACAATGTGAGTCCGTAGGAGCATAAAACCTCTCGGTTTTTCCTTTGACCTCATCAATGCCACAAGACCACCTTAGCAGGGCAAGGAAATTGTGATTAAGCCTTACCAAGCTTTTTTTTCATTTTATTATCTTTTTTCTTTTTCTATATTTTGAATCTCAAAAAAGAAAGAAAAAAAATCCAGTTTTGACCTTTAGTATTGTGGTAAATTAAATATGACGGGGCCAAATGAAATCTTAAATTATAGCACTAAAGCCTTCTAGAAAGAATTTCAAACGACCATGTATCATTTTTGCTCCTTCATTGAATCAGAGCCAAGACTATAGTATAAACAATTAAAGTAAAGTACACCTTTAAATAGTGTCAAGAAATGTGGTTTCAAATTAAATAGTATCAAGAAATGTAGTTTCAATACTGGAAATTGATAGCATTAAAATATATTTTTATCTTTAATTATAAAATTTAAAGCTTCAAAAATAGTGTAGATCGAGCTGATTTATGAAAACTTGAAAATTGATGGTCCAAAATTGTGTTACAAGATCCACTATTTCCAAACTTTAAATTCATTTTTTTTCTCATGCCCATGCATCTTGATATCAAGATGATCAATTTGAGGATATTTGGACATCAAAATAACCTCTTCTAGTGAAATTTTTGAGGTGGGCTCTAATTTGATTGTTTAGAGCCTCGGCTCTATATAAACTTTTTCCTTAGATATGGGCTCCATCTTTACAAATAGTTAATGGTTGCAGTTTGTATAGAGCCAAGGCTCTAAATAATCAAAGTAAAGCGCACCTTCAAATAATGTCGAGAAATGTGGTTTTAATACTAAAAATCTTTGTGATAGCTTTAAAATATATTTTCATCACTAATTATAAAATTTAAAATTTCGAGTAGATCTATGAAAACTTGATAATCTTAAACTTGAAATTTATGTTTTTTCACATGTCCATGCATCTTAGGGTTTAGATGATCAATTTTAAGATATTTGAGCATCAAAATAACCTCTTCTAGTGAAATTTTTGATGTGCACTCTAATTTAATGGTTTAGAGCCTCACACTTATATAAACGTTTTCTTTAGTTAATAATGCTCCCACTTCCAAATCAAGCATGCTCGGAAGACATGACACTATCTCTTGTAAAACACTTGTGCAAACTCCACAGTCCAACGTGTTCACCCTAATCAAGTGCATTACCTCACACTTATTAAATTGATTGCATAAGATCTCCTTTAAGATTTTCTTTACGTTTATACCTAGTGTCACTTATGTATAAAATATAGAGAAAATATATCGTTATTCTCTATTTTTTACTTCTATATCTCATAAGACTCAAGGATTAAAAATATTACTTGTAAGCAAAATGTCTCCATTTTTTCTATCTTACAACCCCTTGGACCTCTTTGACCATGAATTTTTAACCCAAATAAACACTAAAATAACACCCTCTCCAAAAAAAAAATTTCTTTTCCATTAACATTTTCTCTCTCTCAACTCTATCTCTCTCTCTAGAACCCAAAGTTGCATAGAAGTTCTTCTCTCTCCTCTCTCTCTCTCAAAATTCCTCTTCTACAAAGAAAGTTATGTCAAACCGGTACGATCAGTCTTATAGTTTGAAATGTCTTTGCAAGGAGAGTCGATGTAGAGAGGGGAGATAATTTAGAGAGAGAGGATGTAGAGAAGGGGACTTCTCTGTAATTTTGGATTTTAGAGAGAGATGGTGATTTGAGAGAGAACGCCAACGAAAAAAAAAAAATTTGAAGAGGGTGTCATTTTAATGTTTCTTTTGGTCAAAAATTCATGGTCAAAGGGATCCAGGGGGTTGTCAAATAAAAAAGATGGAGGCATTTTGCTTACAAGTAATATTTTCAATCTTTGGTCTCATGAGATATAGAAGTCAAAAATAAAGGATAAGGAGATATTTTCCCAAATATATGAACTCTTATTCTTAGCTATCTAGCTATCTCACCTAAGTGGACGGTTGTCATAGCTTCAATCATATTATTCTATTTAATACAATTTTATTTTTAAAAATTTTATAAATTATTTTCAAAGTAAATTTGAGAAATCCCCCTTCTCACATGGATCCAATTAATAAAAATGAGGAAATATATTTTTAATAATAAAAGACCAAAATGCCCCTATAATTTATATGGTCATTTTCACTATTATTATTGTCAGAGATATTTTTTTCTCATTTTTATTAGATGTGCCAAAGTGGAGATGTGGGATGCCCAAAATGTCATCTCATAATGGTTTGTACAATAACATGTTAAATTCGTGTATTTTGAGTCGTTCGATCAAGAGAAGATGACCAAAGGCTAACCTGTAACATCATCATTGAAGTTATCTTAGTCGTCCATTCAAACCGAATAGCCGAGAATTGCTGTCATATAACTTTTATATATAGAAAAAGTTTATATAAGGTTGCAACCTTAAAATGTAGAATTACATATGCACCTCAAAAATCCATGGAAAAGGTTGTCTTAATGTTGAAAAAACCTCTAATTGATCATCTCGACATCGAGATGTATAAATATGAAAAAAAAAAAGATTTTGAATCCCAGAAATAGTGCATCTTGCAATACATTATCTAGACCGTCTATTTTCGAGATTGTCATATGTTTATAGATCTACTTGATTTTAACCATTTTTTAGGTTTAAAATTTTATAATTAGATATAAAAATAGATTTTGAGATACTCGTAAGAATTTGTTTCACCGAAATTACATATTATGATGAAACTTGGAAGTACGCATTAATTGGATTGTTTAAGGTTGCAACCTCATAAAAACCACACCTTTTATATATGGGTGGAGCTACAAAGAAAGGTTTCTCAACTTTTAATTAATATCAACAACTCACAAAGGGTAGGGCCCAAATCCCCAGTGACTAACCTTTTAATAATTATACAAATCCAAAAAAAAAAAAAGAGACTAAGAGACTGACGCCCTTCTCCTCCTCTCTTGCTGGGAGCATACAGGGTTTTCCTGCGTCTCATTTATTTGATCTAAGTACATTTTTCCTTGAAACAAAGCAGAGTTCTTCAATTTTCTCCACCCGAAACCCCACACCGACAAGTTCTTGTGTTTGTTGAGCCTCGTGCACTCATGCTGCAGCTCCGAGTAATCATGTTGAAGCTCCGATAGCTTCGCCTTCATTCTCTCAATCTCTGCCTTGATGGCCTTCACCTCCCTCTTGGTTGATGAGCAATTACACTTGCCAACCTCCTTATCAACAGGAACAGGGCTCCCTTGTGTTTCACCACAACCATGGCCCTTGTCCTTTCCATGATAGGCAACCCTGAACTTGGCTTGCTCAGCATATAGCACCTACATGTTCTCATTTCACAAGTAGCCAAATAAGTGCAATTTAAGTGAGACCATACTCAGCCTGTTTGAGCAAGGTTTAAGGAAAATATACTATTAATCGCATGATCATGGCAAAGCTATGGTTATAACTGTGAACACCATCCACTCGATCGATGTGCAGTGATGGAGAGAAAGAGTGAGGCCCCGTAAGTCACGCTCTTGTTGCTCCGGCTCTCTCTCCGTCACAGTCCATCAGTTAATTCGACAGTGATTAACTTTTCTTCGATCACATGATTATGGCATACTCTCAAATTAGAGACTTGGTCTGGAGCAAGGGATGTTAGAAATCAGCATTTAACCAAAGTATGGAGAAAAAAGAAGTAAAGAAGGAAATTTGAAAGACACAAAACAATGGAAAAAGAAAAGAGAGATTTTAACAAGTATATTGAGGGCACGTTCAGCCACTCTACTTAAATATTTCATTGCTTGTGATTCTGCCTCCTAAAACATGGGTAGCAATACTGATTTCATATTTGATTTGACTGCAGATAGTAGATTTTGGAGGTTCAGATCCTATCTTACCTAATTTAAAAAAATGGCTTCAAACCTAATTTAAAAAAATGGCTTCAAATAAAATTATAGGGCTTGTGGTTTGTCACAAAGTTTGACATTTTTTTTTTTTTTCGAGCTTTGAATCTAGTTAATACATTTTTACAACCACCCGATTTAAAGTCTGGTGCACAAAAGTAATTGTGACCTCCTTGTATTAAAAATAAATTATCTCTTAGTATAATTTTTATAATATTATGGTTATTTTTTATCAAAAAAAAGTTTGAGGAAAATATTTCAAACTTTGAGTGTGGTTAATGGTATGCCTTTAACCATTAGATCTCATATCTAATTAATAGGGGTGAGTAAAATTTTGTCGGACTTTGAGGGTGGTCAATGGTGTGCCTCCAACTAACCAATTTCATATTCATCGATTAGGAGTGATTGTGATCTTTTTGTACCAAATGTTTTAACTATCCAACATTTTACGTAAAATGGAAAATTTGCATATCCAAACCAAGTATACATCTTCCCTATAATTGTAATTTCATCGTTGTAGATCTCATATATTCATATCATTGGCTGTAGCACTCAACTTCAACATGTAGTCTTTTAAGACTAAAGAAACTAAATTGACCAACCCTCCATGGGTAGTGAACATCCATTGTCAGGAAACATTTTAAAGGGCAAATTATTGTGAAGTCATGTAGGTAGTCAAAAATTTG
Source organism: Amborella trichopoda (assembly GCF_000471905.2). The sequence goes on along the minus strand of NW_006499883.1, from coordinate 2,358,788 downwards.
CATTATTAAAAGGGCATAGGGACTTATCAAACTTTTCCAAAATGACAGTTAACGCCCACCAAGTGTGTAGATATGATTGGTTTCATACAGTTGTTTTTCGTAAGCAGTCAAGGGACCATATTGATACTTACTATTCCATAGTTTTCGGACTCCCACTAAAACAGGCAGTTGGGGACATGTTTGTTCTCAAAGTCCAAAATATTTTTCTTGAATTTTGTGAAAAAATTGATACCTCTAACCAATCAATTTCACATCTTACTGCTAGGAGTGGTTGTGAACTTGTAGTAAATTGCACTCTTAAGTTCTATTTGTGAGAAAACATGACTCACTTCCATCAACCCAATTTCATATTGGATGGCTAGGGGTGATTTTAAATAATATGGAAACTCTTGGCAAACAAAACTTTACATGTAACCCCACCCAAATATGAAGTATGTGTGACCCTTCCAGTCATCCGATCTAAATGGATGGCGAGAATTACTTTAATCACTATCATGTCGAATATTATTTGATTTTTAATTATTTATAAATCATTTTTAAGTGAATCTTGGGGTGTACCTAGCAAAAATTTTAAAAAGAATATTTCTGAAAAAGAAATGACCAAAGTGTCCACCAAATTTCCAAGGGTATTTTGGTTATTTTTATGTAAAAAAATATCTTTTGTTATATTTCATGTGAGTCTGAGAGAAATGTGTGCATGCCACAAATTTCACATAAAAATATTTATAAAAAATAAAAATAAAATACTCTTAGCCACTGGATCGGGATCTAGCACTCAGGACTTGTAACAATGTGACTGAAGTCATCTCAATAGTCTATTCAGATTGGACACCTTAGGACATGGGTCATATATACTTTATATGTTTATATGTGAGTGCTGCCACATATAAAAATTTTCTTAATAAAATTAGGGCAAAAGGCAAAAAAAATATAAAATATAAAATTGCCTTGGTAAAATCATAAAAGTGCCCCAACATTCTCACCAACGTTTTCTTTGTCTAGTTTCTCTGTGGTATTGTGAATGAGCAAGACATGGGAATTGTGGCTCATGATTTGGTGATTAGGCTGGGCAAGAGCAACAACACCAGCCTCCAAGGTTCAAGTCGTGTCTAAGGACCACCCAACTCAAATGTATATTGTGCCATTGGACTATTGAGAAGTTGCTTATTTCTCACCATATATGTATCATGTTGTAGTAAATGTAATAAAATTTGAAGAGTACCTGCACCACTGTTCTAAGGGGTAGACGCTCGTTCTGGGCAGCATGCATGCAGGCATCTGGTGAGAGCCTTTGACAATCCATCAACTTACACAATCGACGCCTCTCGTGCTCCGATAACGAGGGATGCGACTGCCGTTGTAATTTCTCATGTGAGAGAAAATTTGACAAGAAGCAATTGAGAATATGAATAATCATCATCATCCGAGCCTTATCCCTTATTTAGGCAAATTAGAGTATAATTATTTGGAAAAAATGAAACTTTGTTCGCATACAACTCATGTTTTATGCATAGAAAAGAAAGAAAAGTTCAATTTCTTTAAAATATGAATCTCAAGGAATTGCCCATAACCTAAATGACAATTTGTTAGTAAACTGTGTGAGAATTATATGATTTTCGTCCAATATCCAAAATATTCATATGGTTCCTTGAAGTTACCTTTAGATATGTATCAATGGCTCTATAGAGACCATCATCACATAATCTTGCTGTTGCAGGTAAAACCTCAGCTAAGGTTTGAAACTTTGCAACTGATAGATCATGGTCCCCTGCAACCTCTGCCAAGTACCCATCTATTAGCCTTCCAACTGCCCCCTTCCCAACATGGTCTCCCTCCACTTGCATTAGATAGTACTCCGCAATCCTGTGCACTATGTCGACATCGTAGCCACCTCCATCACCATCGTTATAACTTGGTATGAGTAGATCTTTGATTTCGGCCTCTTCAAGCGCATAACCGACCCTTTTCTCTAAGTCAGTTACTAAGGCTGGAGCAACCGAAAATATCATTGAAAGCCTTAACAGACTTGACAGAAATGCACATGAGACACAGCCTCTTTCTTGTGGCAGTAAGCCCACTAAGGATTCTATGATGGCCTTCTCTTCCTTTTTCTCCCAGTTTATCTCCTTGTCGGCACCACTTTGGATCCTAAGTTGGAGCTCACTCCCTGAGGTTTCGGTGATTGGGAGCCAAAACTTCGCATAATGTGTGATGCATTGACCGATGATTTTGGGGTCCATGAGCTTCGACTTGATCGATGTGAGAATTCGGGAGAAGTGATCGATTCTAAGGCGCACAACATCATCAAACCACCACAATGCAGTGCTAGGCTCACTACTAAGCCCAACAAGTGTGAGCCCATTTATTGGCCCAACACTGTTATAACTAGATGTTGTAGGCTCCACAATAGAAAGACCAATCGTGGGGCACATGATTGTGGGTCCCACTTTAGCAAGCCAAGAAGATGGTTCATTTAGGGTAAGCCTGGCAGTGGTAGTGTGCTCAAGTCCATCATGCCCAATTGGGGGACCATCACAAACCCTTTTGGAGATGGAGTCACAGCATCTCCGAACAATCTGAGAGGTTTCGGCCCAAGGGAAGAGGGACTCGCAGGCTTTAAGCACTGTGAGGGAAGCAGCCCAAGATGGGAAGACAGCCAAAGCTAGGAAAGATTCGGAACGAGTAATGAGGTTGTGGTCCTCCAGAGCACTAGTCATCTCCAGGATCTCTGCAGCGCAACGGATTGCTGGAGCATTCTCAGGGTTGAGATCAATAGGGAAGCCATAGCAGAAGCGGGCAATGAGGACAAATGCCTCTGGGCCACCGGGAAACGTCTCAAAGACGACGTCTGGACCATCGTCGGTCTGGTTTGCGCCCTTGAAGTTGAATCGATTAAAGTAACCGCATCTCGAGAGCAGAGGGTACTGCAAGAAAAGGGGGGGGGGAAGATAAAATTGAAGTTTGGATTGCTAGATTCACACTAGGCCAGACATTGCTGTCATAACTTGGAATTTGGTGGAGATTCATCAAAATTTGAACAATAGTCCATTTATGCAGCACAAGATATTGGGGGAAGTTAAAAAAATCAATGTATAAAGTCTAGATATTTTGAAAATTTATGAACTTTGATTCTACCCTTTCCCTTCACATTAACAAGGTTAAGTCAAATTCCAAAAAGAGCACCCATGGCCATGCATCTAAGCTTTAAGATGTAAATTTTGAAAATTTATAGCATTCAATTGTGTGTGTACTAATTTAATACATACATGGGTACTTTTTGTAGGAGATCAGGCATGGCCTAGTATATGTTGGGCATGTTTGGAACTTTGGATATAGTTATTATCATTAACTGCCATTGTTTTAATAAAATTAACCGTGATAATGACCTTTTTGTTGTTTAGAGTAAACTTATAAGCAGTTTTATACATGAGTTTATCTATTTGAAAATTTATTTTTACTTTATTTAGAGTATTTTGCTTCAGTCTCATGTTTTTAGCAAGAAATAGCTAGAACTTGCTAGAAATTTTCAAAAAATTTATTAGTTTTGAAATTTTTGGCTAGGGTATCAAAAATACTTAATACAAGGTACACATCGACCAGCTAACGAATAATATTATGTAGAGTATATCGATCTTAGATAAGATAGTTTACTCATGATAAAATTAATTGTCGCCCAAACAAGCCCGTAATCTATTTGCATGATATATGTAATTTTCACCTCCTATGTTCAATGGCAGGTGGTGAAATTAACTGTCCTGCTTTATAGAGCAATGTGGGTAACATGGAAGTCCCTCAAGTGGAGCATACTATTCTATCCATCGTATCTTGTCCTTACTAAAAGAAAGAAGAATCAAGTTCAATTCCTACAGCTGAAATGCACTAAAAACATAAAAGAAAGAGTGTATAGTCATATAAGAAAATGGTTCATGAGTATGAGTACCTTGTGGAGGAGAAAGGTCACATCTTCAACCTTTATGGTTAGATCAGTTGGGATATGTGAGTTGACAAACCTGAAATTATTATTAGAATTCAGAGAGAGAGAGAGAGATGGCTCAAATTCATTTCTAGAAAACATATACCCTTTGTGAGAGATTGTGATAGTCAATCGCAGGCGGACACGCGCTCGTGATATCATGTCTCAGTTTCATTGATAAAATAATTTTAAACAAATGAAAATAACCAAATTTAATGTCAGAAAAAAATAGCGGCTTGGGAAAATAATAGAATACTTTGGTGCCATTTTTGCCTCATTTTCCTTCTTTTCTGTTCTGTAACCATGTTTGTTTCTTTCTCTGGGTTGATTTCCCTGTTATAACATTGTTATCATTGTAAAAACAAAATGATGTGGTTTATATAAGATGCCCTCCTTATAAGGAAGAAGTAAGGCACACTTCTAAATTTTGCCTAGAGATGTAGTTCTAGTTACGAAGATCTATGACGGTTGGGAATACTATTTTTGTCCCTAGTTATAAAATTTAAAATTTAAAAAATAGTACAGATCGAGCATTAACACTTGAAAACCTTAATAATAGAAGGTCTAGACTCACAAAATGCACCATTTATAGGACTTGAATTTTTTTTTTCCTTCATTTAAATAGAGTCTCGAGGACAAGATGATTAACTCGAGGGTTCTCCAATATCAAAACACTATTTTCTTGAGGATTGTTGAGGTGTACTTTACTTCAATAGTATAAGGTTTTGAAACCTAATATAAACTTTTTTCGAAACAAAAAATGAGGAGCCCCAATCTATTCCTTTATACCAGACTTAGGAACCTTGTCTACACATGTAGGAAGGAGAAACGGAAAAAAGTAGACTATGATTAATGTTTTCATTTTAAGTTTATTGAATGAAAGTGTTGTCCAATTTTTAGGAATTCTTTTGAACGAATACAATAAATCAAGTTACTAGAATAATTTCTAGTTTAAGTAACAATGAGAAAGCAGGCCATGAAATGTAGCAAAGGAAAAGGGTCCGGTTTAGGCACAAAGCCAGAGTCACACAGGATATTATAATCCCACCTGAATTTTGTTTTTTTTTTTTGGGAAGTGTACACAAAAAATGCTTTTTTGTTTTCAAATTTTAAAAAATAGTTCTATATATCTTATTTTTTATACTCAAATCCCAATTTTTAAGAGTACAAAGGGTATTTTAATTTTATCTCTTTTTTTTATGCATCAGATTAAGCTCAAATTTGTTATGTTCGTACTTTTCATCATCACAAATGTATAAAAAATAATATAGACATAATAAATAACCAAAATGCATGTACATTATACAGGGATGTGGTAATTTGATTTATTTAAAATTTATTTTTTACTATTTTTATAGTTGTGCAATCATTAGAAGTATGAAGATGTCAAATTTGAGATTAATAAGGTGTAATTTGGCCTTGCCACATACTGAGTTAGTCCGAGTTATGTGTCCTACTCAAGGTACATAAAAAAAAATTGAAAAACATCTAAAAATATTGTGAATTAATACATGTATGTTGGTGTATATTTTTTTGTATATGATTTGGATGTTTATGGCATACATTATTTGAGTGCATTTTTTGGTTTTTTTTTTTTATATAAGTGTCCCCAACTATCAATAATTTTTTTTTAAATCCATTTTCTATACTTTTTTAAGCATATTTGGGCTTTTTAATATTGATCTTGATTTTACTCTTGCCATAATACTTTTATTTTATTTTTTACAATTTGTGATTTTTTTTTTTTTTTAAGGCTTTTTGGCACTATACAAAACTCTTCCAAATCCACTCAAGCTCTGCCAAGTAACTTGCCTCGGCCAAAGCGCTTTCGTCACTACTCTCTAACCATTCGATCTGAGAATGGATCGGTGGAGTTTATCATTCCTCCAATTAAATATGAAAAGCTGCTCGCAACCGCCCCATTTTAAACATCAAACACTTGAGGTACTGGCCTAGGTCTAAGCCCCTTTGTTTTGCCTTGTTTTCAATGAAAAATTTTTATTTTTTAACACAAAAATACATATGAAGACTTGGGAGACAGCTCGGGTAGTCTAATTTGCATCAATATGATGGATTTTACCCACCAGTCTAATTTTTAAAACTTTACTTTCATTAATATTTTTTAAAAAAATATTTTTATTTAGCTATTTAAGAGTACGTTCATTAATGCTTACCTTCCGGGTACTACAGCACTCAACATAGGACAAAGGCAATGACGATGTTCTCAAACTCGAAATAAAGACCAATACTACACTATAAGGCACTAAAACTCTAATTTGTCAAAAAAAAAAAAAAAAAGCTAAAAGTCTAAAAACAATAAAAAATGGAATTTGGAAAAAATTTATTTATATCTGAAAATAATTTAAAAAATATAGAAAAGGAAAATATAAAAATAGAACAAATGATAAAAAAAAAATCATAAATAATTGTCAAAATTAAATAAGAACGTGCTTATATATTGATTTATTTAAAAAGCAATTTCAAGAATTTAGTTTTATTTTTTAATTTACTGGCTCACATTACTCTACAGATTTCGAGTCAACTCACCGAGTCCCTAAACACCGGCTACGAACTTGGCATTCTGATCTGAACTGAGCTCAACAAAAAAAGATGAATCGAAGAAAATGAAGGTTCCTGAAACTGAAAAATATGCAAATATTGGCCTCATAAAGATGTTTAAAAAAAACAAAAATTTGGCCTCATAAAATAATCAAACCAAATTATGTCCCATTTCCCAATGCATGTAGCATGAGGTTAAAGAATACGTCTTGAGCTCAGTACACCTGGGTTCAGCTGTCAGCATCCAACCCGGTTCACCAACCAAAACAAAATCTTTGCAGCGAAGCAACAAAAAATTATCAAATTACAATAGGAAACACAAGTTGCTTCCACCCTCTCTCTCTCTCTCTCTGAGAACAGTTCAAAATTAACAGTTCTTTCTATCTCTGTGAACAGTTTTAAAATGAATCTCTCTCCCTCTCTATCTCTCTGTCTATTTCTCTCTCTCTGTGCTGAGCTGAAATTAAGTGAATGCTTGATATAAACTCTCCTACCATGAATTTCCCTCGCGTTCGAAGCTTTCGGCCACAACCATCCGCTTCGAACTCGATACGACCGCTCTGAGATCCGCGCCATCGCCTGAACCGCACACTGAATCCTGGGAACCCATGCTCGAAAACACGCTCTTCTTCATCTCTCTCTTCCTCTCTATCTATCTCAATTTGGTTGGAATATGTGTAAAAATGGAGTCAAAACTCAGAAGTGGGCACATGCAACCATCCCTCTCTTCTCTCTCTCATGTTGACAGGAAAGTAAATGCGTGAAAGATATGTTTGTGGCTAGGAATGTGCAGTGAGGGCCTGTGCCTTAAAAAGGAAAATAGTTTCATGCTGGTTGGAACGCATTTCTACAATATGCGGTCCCTAAGTATGAAGCATCCATCTTAAAAAGGGTCTATCTAAAACAAAGTTAGTTTCGATGCAAATAGGTTGTTCATCTAAAATAAAGTGAAACTAATCGTTTAAATATTTTTTTAATCTAATTTTTTTTATTTTTTAATTTATTTATTTTTTTCATATTCATGATCTTCATATTAAAAATTATATATTCTCTAAAAATTACTATCAAATTATATTTTAATAATATATTTATTTCCATGTGTAATATAGGGGCTGGCCGCATAGAAACCGTGTCCGCACTTAAAACGGAAAATTGCAAGTGTGCCATTCGATCAGTACCTTAACGGATTTCTACTCGTTCCATTAAAAGAGTCTAAAACACTTCCCATTTTGAAAAGGGTGCGGTTGGTATAGCTCTAAACAATCCAATTAGAGCCTACCTTCAAATATGCCGAAAAATATAGTTTCAATAGTGGAAATCTTTGGATAGCTTTAAAATATATTATCATCTTTATTTATAAATTTTAAAGCTTTTAAAACAGTATATATCGGCAGATCTATAAAAACTTGAAATTATTGAAAATTGATGGTCAAAAATGTGTTACAAAATACACTATTTTCAAACTTGAAATCCATTTTTTCTCATGTCCATGCATATTGATGTTGAGATGACCAAGTTGAAGATATTTGGGCATCAAACCAACCGCTTCTAGTGAAATTTTTGACGTAGGCTCTAATTTGATTGTTTAGAACCTCAGCTCTATATAAACTTTACCCTTTTGAAAAACGCAATAAAATCATCATTGTAACTTCAAAGAATTTACCCTAATAAAATGCTTAAAAGTTGAATGGGACGAAACTCTCCTCACACAATTTTCAATTTTTTGCATAAATAGATTGAAAATGTAGAGAGAGAAAGAGGCTTAAGATCATTTCCTTCAAATGTGAACCTCTATTGATTGTTCAAACGTACAGTGCGTATAACCCACATCAAAGAAGGTGGCAATCCTTCCCAAAATTAGTTGAAAAAATCAAGGAGAGTGGGGCTATGAAACTAGGTTGTATAGGCTTATATAAATAATTGAAAACGATCTTCCTATTTTTCTTGGCTGACAAGAAGTGCAAACTCGAGACAATATTTGCTCTCTACTAATTAAAATTAATGTGTATAAGATTGGAGTGGGTAAATTTTTTCTTCAGATGGTTGAAAACATAAAGATGAAATGATATCTCGCCTATTTACTATAGCGAAATCTCAATGAAGTGGAATTGTAGGAGTTTTAAAGAGAGAAAGTAAGCAGGAGAGAAAATGGGTATAAAAGCTAAAAAGTTGGTTGAGAAAGATAAATTCGAAAATATATTTTGTAGGATTGTACACTAAGGCCATTTATTTGGATCAAGGAGGTCTCAGTCACCTTTAGCGCCTCTTAAACTTGATGGCCTAGATTGCGTCAGACAATTTGTGAAATTTTCTCTAAACTTTGAGATTGGTCATTAAAAATACCTCTAGCCCCTCAATTTTGAATGTAACAGCAATGAGTGACTTTGATCTTCTTGTACCAAAAATAAATCGTCTTATTATATGTTTTTTTTATACTTTATAAATTGAGTTCGAAGTTCATTTGTATGGTTAGTCCATGGTGACACATTATGCATGCACATAGATATGCTTCGTGCGCTTTGGTCCTCCACATGAGTAGCATACTATCTCCTTGGTTCTATGAACGTATAAGAAGAGAAATCTATTATTTTCTCTTCTATATTCTTTAATATGATATTAAAACCCCCCATTTCACTTAGATCTCACTTTCAAAAAATTGTATGGTCTTCGTTCAATCTCAATATATTATTTTATTAAGGGCACAGAGAGTGCAATTAGAAAAACTTTAGGTTGAGGTTGATCTATGGATTGAAGAGGTTGCCTTCCCAAAATTTAAGATCTTAAAATTACTCCTAGATTGGGTTGTACTCGAGGGAGCAAATGGATAACACTCTTAATGCAACCTTTGGCAAAGAAGAGCAAGAATAAAAATCTTCATGATGGCTTTAAAATCAATTTTTAATACTAAAACTCAAATTTGAAATTCAAAAAATGTTATAGATTTTGCGGATCATTGAACACTTATTTTTAGGGTGAAACATAGCACCTAGATAATTTGTTTTAATATAAACTATTTTTAGAACTTGAAATATTTTTTTTTTACAATCATAATGTTCAAGTCGAGATGGTCGACATAAAAGTTTTTTGATGCTTGAATTGCAATATTCGATGAGTTATGAGACCCATCAAACCATTTTCCTTTTCCTATTAGTTGGGTTGTGTTCACGCCTCCCATGCATAAAGAAAACACATGCGGTGCCGAAAGAGACGGAGTAAAGCTTATTAGGGAGGGAAGCCAGAAAGAATGTTTGAAAAGTTGAACCTTTTTGTCGCATGAGAAGTCCACCTCGTGACACGTATGTATGTGATGGACCACTAAATCTCTGTGGTCTTGCAACCCTTTGCCTCTCCCAATCTCATATCCCGCACGTACATCTATTATTAACCTCGACTCTTAATATTCCCATAGCCACAAACATAACTCTCTTGTCTCCCCACGTGCATTTATTTCAACCTTGCTCCACTCTCCATTCCCATAGCCACAAAAATAAAACTCTATCTCTCTCTCATGAACCTAGCTCCACTCTCTCTCATACCCCTTTGTAATCTGTTAATATTGGTGGCAATGAGCCAGGTGGCCCAGCCTGGTCCGGGCAGCCCAGCACTAAAAACTTAAGGCCACAAATTATGGTTCAAGGGCTAGGCAACCAAGGCCCCATAGCTAGCCCAGGGCCATGACAGGGCTGGCTCGGTTCGGCCATGCTAGCATTTTTTTGGGTAGACGTGTGGGGAATATAGGCCTCTATCCATTTTAGAAATAATTAGTAGTTTTCAAATGGAATCCTAGATCGGTAGTTGAAGCACAAGTAATGTTACCACCACGGCTCAACCCCATTCCCAAATAACTTAGTTGGCTTTCTTTTCTCTCGTTTTTTTTAAAAAAAAATAAAAACTTTTCTCGCCTCTTAGGGCTAGGGCTTCTTTGGCCCAATGAAGGCTAGGGCAGACCTCAGCTAGGGCTTTTTGGCCAGTCAGGGCTTGGGCCGCCGCTATGAGGAGTAGAGCTAAGGCAAGTCAATCCTAGGCAATCGACATGATTAAATGACTAAAACCCAACTTTCTTTGGCATCCATCTCTCTCACCTTGGCATCCATTTTTTTTAGTAAAAAGTCTCTACTAACATTCTATTCCACTAAATTTTTATCATGCTTAATAATGGAGCCACTAAATTTGTTCTATATAACTTCTTTCAAGAACTAAAAATCCTAAGTTAATAAATTTAAACATCAATTCAAATTTCCCATCTTTTGTTATTATATTTCTCTTAAAGACACTTTTGCCACACTCTTCACTCTTTTCATGTTGAGTTTTGCTTTTCCATTCTTGTTGGGTGTCAGCACATAGAATCACCACGCCTTTGATTCTAGTATCTGGTCTCCTTCTACCACGAAGTCAACAATATGGGAAAATAGTTATATCAAAGGTTTAAAGAAATTTCGATCCGAATAGGACCTACCTGATTAGTTTAGATCAGTTAAATTAATTTCTTTAAATGGGCGTTTAGAGAGAGAAATTAAATACAAAACTGGTAGAGAGATAAAACATTTACAAATAGAAATAGAAAAAATTATCAGTTCAATAAATTAATTTTTAAAATAAAAGAAAAAAAGACAAGATCCCTTGTCTTTACAAATGCAAGTCGCATTGGACATTAAAACAATACAAAAAAAGAGTTAGAGATATCGATTTTATTACCAATGATTACATTATATATTTCGTTTTGATTATAAAATTAATTTAATAGACAACGAATACTCAGACACGAGATTGATTCTTAGTATTTACATATTTTCAACAAAATAATGAAAAGCCGCAATGAAATTACCACTATTTTTGTAGAAACCTAAAAACATAGATTTTTAAGAAATTATCCTATTTTTAAAAAACTTTAAGGTTGGATCCAGTCGATTCACCGATCCGAACTGCCGATTATCTCAACCGGACTTATTACACTCCACACCAAGTCACCATCATCCGATGGTACGAGATCAACAGTCTAGCTTCAATCTCGAACCGAGAAAGAAAATTTTGGCCAAGCTACACCAATGGAACATGAACCCCTTTGATTACAAACTCAAACCCTAGGTGAATTCTCTTAGCAACCTAGTTTGATAGAGATGGATTCTCTTTTTGCTAAACCTTCAAACCCTTAACTATAAATCCATATTTGAGAGATAGGAGAGAAGAACTCCATAACCTAAACCCTTAGGTTCTTTCACAATGTGGGAGAGAGATCAAACATGAGAGTGGTGCGTACCCCTTTTTTTAGGATATGAGAGATAAAGATGGGAATTAGGTACAAGAGATAAAGTGTAGAGATTTTTTTGGTAGAGACAATCCATTTTTATAGGCTTTGAGTAAGATTAGAGTTTCTTAAGGTTTTCATTAGCTTGCTTCTTCTTGTGAGATTGAATATAGACTGTCGATCAAGGGTAACTTGTAGGGTGAGAGATCTGAGTCATTCATTCCATAAATGGGCCATCAGCATTATGGAAGGTGCATGAACCATTATCCCCCTTTCCTAAACTATTTTTTCATTAATATATTTAAATAAAATAAATATCATGCATTCTATAAAATTGCACGATCCATATCACATATTCCATAAGGATATGTCAAATAATATCAAGTAGATAAATACTACCAAATAAAAATAAGATAAGATCCATATCAATTCAAATTGACCATATCTATGTAAAACAAACTTGCTACAAAATAGATAAAGCCATGGTCAATATATCGCTTCCAAGATTTGACCACATGCCGCAAATCAAACTAGCATTATTTTAAAAGCAAACAAGACATGGTGGGCCCATGTGTACTATGGGCCCCATTGAAAAAAAATTTATTTTTAAAATTGAAAAAAATAATTTAAAATATATATTTGAATTTTTATAACTTTGTAAGAACAATAACTGGATTTTTATAAATCCAAAAATAACAAATAAAATATTGAGAGATTCATAAAATTCAAATAATAAAACTAAAATCATTTCAATAATAAAATGAATACAATTAAATTAATATGATAGGAAATTGATCCATATAGTTTTAGGAATCCAATCTATAATGACGGGGTACTCCACCTTCAACTGTGGACTACAGACCACACTAGCTTTAGCGAACCGACCCAGTGTTTTCCATGACTTACAGTCCAAGTAGGGGCTCATTAGCGGGTCAGCAAAGTCAGGTCGATGAATCAAGGGGTCGCAATCCCAGTCTGTGGATTACAGGTCCTCCCCTAGAGACGAGTTAAGGTCACCACGACCTGATGCAACCACAGCTCTATGGTGCATAAGGGTATATCTCGCACATGCATACGCTTCACCCAAAGGTGGATATCTGGCTTTGCTGAATGATTTATCAATATGCATGCCATGTGATGGAACATGGATGAGGTTCTAACCCTCATCTCAGTAGGCCACCATTACACATAAGAGTCACACAGTCCCTCGGCTCACTCATTCGGGCAGATTCTCTGACCTCATCAAGGGCTAACTCAGAAACCATCATCGTTTGTTCTTCATGCCCAGGTGACATGGGTTTTTCCCAACCGACTGGCCTAGATCATTAAACACAGATCAGTATCAGCAAACCATCGTTTGCTTAGTATGGTCCACGATAAACCACACTCCCACTGAGTTCATGTTCCACTATATTATTTCATTTTACAAGCACTCATAAGGTTTTTAAAGGCCACATAAACCCAACAGTATACAACTTATTATGATGATCTTTAATTATGTTTTGATGGGGGAAGGTGGTAGGAGATCTTAGAATAGGGAATCGTGCTGCAAAAGCACATTCGACAACATTTTGCAACAACGACTGACAAATGTTAAATAATTCCTCCACAATGTTGATTGGGTTATTTTAGGAAAACTACGGTAACGAGTGTGGTGCGGTGCAAAAAACCTAGAGATATTGGGGTATCCAACATCGATAAGATGGTATTTCCTTAAAAATTACATGTAAATAAGTGAGGATATTACTTGTTGACAGCCCGTTTGCTAAAAACCTAGACTCTGCGACAGATCCCTCCCACCCTACCAGGACATATTGAAATTCAAAGTTAAAGGATGACACCATCATAACATTTTGGGATAAGAAACCTTTCTTACTACGATATTTGTCACGCACATCATTTGTGTAATTGTGACAGGTATGTAGGTATTGTCAATGGCTCTAAGGCAAAATGTTAGTTCATATAACTTACAAAGGCAAGTAGATTAAGGCAAAACACCACATGTGGGTGCCGTCGATGGCTCCAAGGCAATCATGTGATTGAATGTTCCGCAGGACATTTGTACCGGGTTACAACAATTGATATCAGTAGTATTGACAATGTAATCAGCTTTTCCCTAAGCGATGCCCTATGAGAAATAGATCTACTCTGCCATGCACACCGCATAGGCACCGATGCCCTATGAGAAATAGGTCTACTCTGCCATGCACACCGCATAGGCACCGATGCCCTATGAGAAAGAGGTCTGCTCTGCCATGCACACCGCATAGGCACCTCTTTGAGCTTTTTACTTTTACTAATATGTGCCTTGTTATTCGATAGAAAGGGATACAAGATGATACTCATGAACGAGCAAACAATAGCCAATTACTAGCTTATAATTCAATGGTAAAAATAAAACAATATCCATGAGCATTAACCCATTATCTCACGTAATATAAAACTAAATTTAAGAGCGATTTACTTACGGATCCGAAATCTTTACCTAAAATACAAATGGGGCAATTTTGAGAGACAATTACGTGAAAGGTTGGTCAACCCGTTATTTTTTTTTTTTTTTTTCAAAATTGTTCTTGGGTTTGTGGATGCTATTTTCAGTCCGAAAATGCCATTCTTGGACCGTATTTTAATTTATTTTAAAAAAAAAACAAAATTCGTTAGTAGGGCAGTGCCCCAAGCTTTAAGGGCAACGGTCAGGTAGTCTGAAGTTAGAATCATTAGACCGCCCTCTAAACTGAGCAGGCCTCAATTCCTTAGCTGTCCGAGATCCCCATCCTCTTTACCTTTGATTAATTACATGAAATACACACAGCTAAAAAGAAAAAGAACTACAAGAACATCGAGTGTCAAAAAGTATCAATCTCTTTCTCTCTAATGAAGTGGTGTTTTAGACCCAAAATTCATCCAAGCACATTTCACTTCTAGGAGGAATGACCTAGTATAGAGACCACAAAGACAAACATGATTTTTTACACTCAAAAGAAGGCACATGACAAAGACAAAGTTTTCTCCAACATCCAAATGCATCCCCTTTTTTTTTTTTGGCAGTCCTCTCATTCTGTCTGCCATGTGCTCAAATAATTGGATATAAGATAAATAAAGTGACCTTTTTTTCCTCCAAAAGCGTGCACATATAAAGAAACCAAAGAAGCAATAGTTAGCGTTTGAAACACATATAGAATGTGTTTGTACTTTTCGTTTATGAAGTTAGTGGATGAGCTGTGGAGGTTACATCCCCAAAATTTGGATCTAGAAGTACCCTTTGATTGGGTTTACCCAAGTTGATGAAGGATTAGTTCCCACAAGGGCAAATAATCTTTTGACTTTACATAATTGCTTTCTCTTCTTATGTTAGCTTTGGTTTTGATTATGCTTTTAATATATTATCTTATTTCTATGGTACTGTCACACTTAATTTTGTAATAATATTCTTTGGTACTTTTGTTCTTATTGATTTAATTCACAACATGCTTTTTTGTTAGGTGTAGAATAATAATATGAAAAGTATACAAAGAGATCCCGTTTATTTTTAATACAAGGAGGTCACAGTCATTCTTGTCCATCAAATTTCAAAACGTGTGGTTGTGAGTATATTATTGGTTAGATTTAAAGTTAAAAAAAAAAATTCTCAAACTTTGTGACATACCCTCAAGCCATCTATTTAGATATCTAATGACTTGTAGCAATTGTGACCTCACTGTAAGAAAGATAAATGGTCTTATATTGTATACAAAGAAATATAAATGGTCACATGGTACACAATCCCATAATGATAAAGAATTATTTAAAAATTAATATACTTGGATATCTATGTCTATGTTATATATATATGAAACCAAAGTTAAAGGATAGATACATGTCACAAGAATAAGAAGGGACCCCATATCTAGAGAAATTATATGATGGGTGCTTTTCAAATAGGTTATTTTAACCGTCCAAAGTGTTTATTGTAGGTTATTTTAACCATCAAATGTGATTATTTTTAGTTGATGGATGATGTGCAACGGTTTACTATTGTTAGGAGAAGACTATCTCGTGTGGTATTAGTTAATAGCTATTGGTAAGTAAACCATCACAATTATCCAGCAAAGAGTTAGACCTCTCTATTAAAAAATCACTTTCTCACTCCATAAATAAGACTTGTTTCTCTTGTTTTATAGAGATAAATTTCCATCAGTAATAAGAAGGGATCCTATAGTCTCTTTTAGTTCTCTTTCTTTTTTTGTAACTTTGTAGGATGTGATATCTATGGGTGATAGATATTTATATCATAGGTATCGACATTACATGTATTGATAAGGCCTACAATTACTAGTAATGAGGTACTGTAAAAAGCTTAATTATTGCTGCAAATAAAACATTAAAAATTTTAATTTTTTTTTTTTTTGTATTGAGTTATGAATAAGAGATGGTGCACGTCCCAAGGGATAAGTTAGGTGGGAGGAGGTGGTGAGTGAGGATAGAGATCGGAAAAAGGGGATTGGTGTTCTCTTTTAGGAAGATAGGGTGACGTTTCTTTTAGTAGGGAATCAAGGTGGTAGAGTAAAAAACCCAAATAGGAGCTTTTAATTTTTTAGAGAAAGATTATTTTCGTCTGTATTTAAAATTGGAGTATGTCCCCTCTGATGGCGTATAATGAATGGGGAAATAAAAAAGAGTTTGATCTAGTGAAAAGTTTTTTAGGTGGACTCCCTCGTAAGTTTGGAAAGAGGGTATAATTTTTCAATTTTATTTATTTTTTATTTTTTTATTATTTTATTTATTTTTTCTTTATGTATCAATTAGTATTATTTTATTTTATTTTTTTTAAATTTTATTTTTTTTATTTTTCTATTTAATTTTTTTTTTTTAACTTTTTTATTTATTTTTTATCTCCCGATATCAGTTGGCATCAAACAAAAAAGATCAACTATTATTGCAAAGCCAAATCCTGCTATAGATAGTCGCTTTGGATAAATCTTAAAAAACCTAACCAAAGTAATGAAAGATTTTCGAACCAACGATTCGGGAAATGAATTAAGGTCAGTTGGATGCATCTAAAATTGAAATATTTTTGGATTACAATATAAAAATATTGTGAAACGAACTTTGACAGTTTGGACAACTGCATGATTTTGCCATCTTCTTAGGTTTAAATAAAAAGAAAAATCTTCGTGACGGTAATTACCATCCAAAAAATTTCAATTTAGATTTTTTTTCGATCCTCCCTACTCCCCCTCATTAACTCCCTATTGTCTCTCTGCTCTCAATGATAAAGCCCTCTCTCTCTCTCTCTCTCTCTCTCAGTGACAGAGCCCTCTCTCTCTCTATCTCCTCTCTCGTCGTCTTGTCTCTC
>NW_006499883.1:2319980-2340870 GCF_000471905.2 Amborella trichopoda | reverse complement strand
ACGAGACCTTCGTCAACCAACTGACATCTCTCTCTCTCTCTCTCTCTCTCTCTCTGTCTCTCTCTCTCTATCTCTCGCTAGACCTATAAAATCAGAAAGGGAATGGGATCTGAAGGCTCTCTATGTTTTTCTCTCTTGAAGAGGATATGCTCTCTCTCTCTCTACTTTTTCTCTGTAAAAGGGGCGTCCAAACTTCTCTTTCCATAAACCCCCTCTCTGTTTCTCAATCCGAGGAAAAAAGGCGAAGCATGAGAGGGTGAAGAAAAAAGTCGAAGCATAAGAGGGATCTGATAAATGCTCCTTTGCATTTTGTTTGCTTCGGAGCCATGTGGCAAAGTGGCCAAGATGGGGCATGGTTGACAACCCTTTTAGGGTAGAGGGCTTTTTTTTTGACAAATCAATCAAATTAGACATCCAAACATTTTACCAACATAATAGAATAAGGTTGCAATGTATTCCAAGTGAGGTGGAAAACTTGCATTTTTTTCACTGTGAATATTTTTTTCTTTTACATCCAAACTAGCTCTTAGCAATTGCAATGAATGGAGAACAACTTTCATCGTGAAAAAGGTGCTCGCAACCACATAAATTTTATGCTAATAGTCCAACGGCAAACCAAGGGTATGGATCCCAGATCCCGACTATGACGAAAAAATTTGCAACCAAGATTCATGTCCTATCCAATAGAGTGTCCATGAGATTTCAGTATTAAAATCGATTTTCATGAATTTCATGGTAAGCTCCACATAGAGGCTTTTATTAATTTATTGGTTAAGTGTAGTTGAAATTTATTTTAAATGGAATAAATTATCTTATGAGCAGGTTAAACTTGTTATAACCAAGCTCCACAGGTATGTTGTAGCCTGGTGGGAGTAAGTTCAATAATCTCGATGTTGTAGTAAAAAGGCAAAAATTACTAACGGGTTAAAGATGAAAAAAAAATCGAAAGAAAACTTTCTTCATGTGGATCATGAGCAAATTTTAAATTTTCTTTCAAGAAATCCAGAATGACATAAGGTGGAGGGTTACATTGCAGAATTTTATCAACTAGTACCTCGAAAGAACCTCCAAGAGACTGAAAGATAAAAGGTTACAAGATATATATATGAGCTTCAACCAACCATTAGAGACAAAATCTTTCTAAATAGGCCATAAATCTTAGGTGAAACTTATAAAATTGCTTTACGAGTAGAAACCTTATACCAATTCAGCACTAATGAGCGATTTTTCACCCATGAGGTGGTTTCACGCCAATCAAAATTTAATGAAGAAAAAATAATACTGCAAAGCTGGATGCAATGAACTCAATTAATATCTCGAAAAAACCTCCAAGAAACTGAAAGACAAAAGGTTGCTCGATATATAAATGAGCTCAACCAACTATTAGATATGATATCTTTCTAAATTGCTTTTTGAGTATAAACCTTATACCAATGGAGCATTAATAAGCGAAGTTTCACGCCAACCAAAATTTAATAAAGAAAAAAATAATACTGTAAAGCTGGATGCAATGAACTAAGACATCATGCATATGAATGCCCAAAAAGAAGATGGAAGTACACTTGTCTAAGGAAGATGATGAAGTTGAAGAACATGATTAAGTTCCGAAATGATCCTCCATGGAGATGAAGGGATGCACTTTGAATGATGTTCAATTTGATAAATTTGAGGTCGAGCTTCTACCAATCCTGATAGAGTAATACAAAAATAAAAAGCAATCAATATTTTTTTATTTGTATTGGTTAGAATTTGTTTCTTAAAAATCGGAGGTGTGAGTGGGGATACGTAGCCGGGAGGAGATGTGCGCGGGGGATAAAGATAGGAAAAGGGATAGGCTTTCTCTTTTAAGGTGGCGTTTCTTTTTTAGTAGGGAATCTAGGTTGTATAGTAAATAAAACCTACCATGTAAATAGGAAGTTTATATTTTTTTAGAGAGATAAGGGAGAGTGAAAGGGTAGTTACCTTGATGGGAATGAGGGTAAATTCAGAGAATGTTTAATTTTGGAATTTCAAGATGGAAAATATAGGAAATTTGGTCATCTTAAATATTTGTGAAAAATGGGTATAAACGTAATAGCAAAAAAAAAGAGGAAATTTTTAAATAATGGAATACTGTGCGTCATTTTTGGAAAAAAAAAAAAAAGACACTTAAACCAAGTGAAGCGTAGAGGGCACACTATAGATGTAAAACTTCACATTAAATACCAATAGACATGGATCATGAAGAAAAAGATAATTCATTTGTTAAACTATTACGTTTCATTGTAAAATAGAATACAAATTTAATTTTTTCCTATTTATATTTCACACTTATCTACCCAAAATCTAGTGAAGTATACCGTCCATATCATGTGGTACAGGGCTATCTCCACGGAAAATTGCTTCATGCCGGCTGGACCAAATTGCTACAATATGGGGCGGATATAAAGCATCTATCTTAAAGATTGACACAAATAGGTAGTCCATCTAAAAACAAGTGTAACTAACGGTCTAAATATGTTTTTAATATAATTATCTTTCTTAGTTTCCTTTTTTTTTTTTTCATATTCATGATCTCCATGTTAAGGATTATATATCCTCTAAAAATTATGATTAAATTATATTTAAAAATAAATTATTTGCCAAGCCCGCATTTCTACAATACGCAAGTAGGCTTCCTAGAAACCGTGTCCTGTATCTAATCGCCCAAAATTAGCTTCATATTTTATTTTCATGTTTTATTTAAATAAATATATTTATCTAAATTTTGAAATGTAAGGCTATTTTTATAAAGATAACTAAATAAAAATATTAAAAATAACAAAATACCCTTAAATGTATTTGAGAAATTGTTTATTAAAATTACTTTATTATTTTATTCAATACTACTTATAAAAATGAAACTAAATCCCAAATTTCATATTAATATTATTTTTCAAATAAAAAATGGAAATAGAAAGAAAAATTCGTTTTTGGCCATAGGATGAGTGCGGTTCAATCCGAATTATTAAAAGGTGCGACCCAATACCAACCCTTCCAACAAAAAAATACTAAAGCTTTAACCCCAGAGACCATATACCCGAGAGAGCACAAAAATATGATATGAGAGGAGAGAGAGGTGGAATGTAGAAATCATTATATCATATAAAATATATAACCACTCTTAGCCCGGGATGAAATTCTAACAATCCTGGCTTTTGATGTTTTGAGATCAACAAAGGATTTCAATCGGTTCATATATGTATTCGTTTAATGTAAGATATATATATATATAGAGTGAACCCCATAGCATATTATGTATTTAGCCTCTACCCTAAAACACCTTACAAAAGTCTTCAACAAACATGATGCAGGGCACATTAATTTTTTAGATCAGTTCCAGATCCGGATCCAAATGCAAATAGTATACATCGGATCTAGATCCAGATCCAATCGATTATAAAAGTTTAGATCTTGAATCGGATCCAAAATTATCCATAAGCTTTTAGGGTCATAACTTGGTCACATGGAGCACGGAACTCATCGAGCCATCTCCAGTCAGTCAGTGCCTTGTCAAAAACGCTTCTGCACCACAAAGAGAGATCAAATCAGGAGGAAGAAGCAACACCACTCAGAGCTACACCTCAATCGATATGCTACACTTCTCACTCTCCACAACAGACAAAGATAGATGCACGATAAGCGGTCACCCACTCAAACACAAGCAAAGCGATACGCCACATTTCGCTCACCGCAATCAGCGATTTGGATCTAAATCCGGATCTAGATTAGTTCCAATTTTGTATTATAAAGTTAAAGTACAATTATAAAAGTTAAAATTATTATAACTATTATATATATATATATATATATGGAAGATACTACAAAACACCTATAGGAGAAAATAAACAATGATTTCGTCTATCATCATCACCATCCAAATTTCATCGCACGGTCACAATTGTCTGATAGTGTTTCATTTTTCTTTTCTTTTTTTACTAATCGGAATGATCTGAAACATGGAGGGTGTGTACATCTTAGTGAGGCGCACCTAATAAAAATATAAAAAATAATAATTCGTAAAATATAAATTGACCAAAATACCCCGTAATTGTTTTAGGGTATTTTAATCAATTTATATTTACGAATTATTTTTTTCATATTTTTATTAGGTGCACCTCACTAAGATGTACATACACTTCTAAATTTCAATAATTTGGATTTGTAGAAAAAAAAATGAAAATTGAAACTCTACTAGACATCTGTGACCGTGTGATGAAGTTTGGATGGTGATGAGGGTAGGCAAAATCACCATTCAATTTCACCTATAGGCGTTGGAAGAGTTTTTCAATATATATATATATATATATATATATAAAGGTTTCTATACTTCCCATACAACATGTAAGGTATATGCTTCCCCTACCATCTAGCCGTGCAATTTTGATCAAGAGAGCCACTCACTCTTTGATCTTAGATCTGAGGTCTCAAAGTATTTTATTTTATTTATTTTATACAATTTGTATGGATTTGAAATTTTGTGCATGCCATCTTCTCATTGGGTCACACCTATAAAAAACTATTAAAAATTAATTTTCGATAAGATATAATGATGAAAATACCCCTTCAATATTCTAGGGGTATTTTGGTCATTTTATTTTATTGAAAATAATTTTTTTCACCAGTGCGAGATTAATAGAGGATTGGACGTATGTCCAAATAGTTTATGTAAAAAAATTAAAAATAAAATAGTGTAGAGACGTGACATTGTGATTGGGGCAATCTTAGCCCTTATTCAGAATGGATGGTTGGATAAGGGGAAGTATATAAGTTTTATGTTGTAGGGGAAGCATAGAAAGCTAGCTTATATATATATATATATATATATATGAAAAAAGTATATTCTTAAAATGTAGAAATACGGATGCACCTCAAAAATCCATCAAAGAAGGTTGTTTTAACATTGAAAAACCCTCTAGTTGATCATCTCGACATAGAGATGTATGAATATTACAAAAAAAAAAGATTTTGAGTCCCGAAAATAATACATCTTACAATATATTATCTAGACCGTCAATTTTCAAGATTTTCATATGTTTATAGATCTACTTGATTTTAACCATTTTTGGAGATTAACATTTCATAATTAGATATACAAATAGATTTTTAGATAATCTTAATAATTATCCTATGAGCCAGTGGGCTCACAAGTAAAAATGAGCCCAACAACTCATATTGAATCTGGGCCGATTTGACAATCATGGATGTCTGGTAGTGTTTGAATTTTAAATTTTTTTTCTAGAAATTCAAATTACTTGAAATTTGAGACATGTGTTCATAAAAAATAGGTGAATCTTTGAAAAATATCAAAAGAATATTTTATATGAAAATAATTGACCAAAATACCCCTGTAAAGTTTTGGGGGTATTTTGGTCAATTTTTTTGTGGATTATTATTTTTTTATATTTTTATTAGGTGCGAATTGATGAGAAGGAAACACGCTTAAAATTTCAAGTGATTTGGATTTGTAAAAAAAGAAAATCAAACACTACAGGACATCTGTGATCATCAGATCGACCCAGATTCAATCTGGGCTGTTGGGCTCATTTTTTGATAGCTTGGATGTGTCACCAAGTTCGAGAAAATTTCTTTTGAAGTTTGAGTTTGGTCAATGGAATAATTTCAGCCAATCAATTGTACATCCAATAGTCATGACTATTGTGACCATCTTATATTAAAGATAAATAGTCTCACTATATATGAGTGTGTGATTTCATGTCACTATTTCATTTAATATACTGAAACAACTCTTCTTAAAATTCTTGTTCATGGGAATCGTATGACCTAGAATTTTGCATAAACATTGTTGTCATCCAAATAATCAATTCCCAAAAAGAAAACAAATTGAAATTTACACCCTAGAAAATGGCCAAAACGAGTCATTCTCTAACAAAGAATCCATACTATCCATTTGTTGGATATTGAAATTTGGACAACTCAAGATATTGAAATTTGGACTTTTAAGAATTCAAAATCAATTTTTATTGTTTCAAAATTGTTCATCTAATGATGTTAAACTCATCTACAAAAATCAGATAAATAAAAACTCTCTAAGGCCTAGATTTAATCATCCCATAAAATAGAGGGCCTATATCCATTAGGTTAAAAAAATTATATTTTAGATTGCTTTTTCATTTTTCATTTTTTTTTAGATTGTTCATCCGAAGGAAAAGAGTGTATATTTGACTACTAGGGAAAAAAAAAAACCTCTGACATGGCTTTTGAAGGTTTGTTTCTTTATTTTATTATAAAATTGTTAAAAAAATATCATTCATTAATACATACCATTCCTTGTTTTTCCTTTAAATTAATGTTAGAAAAATATGCTTTTTAGAGTTTCTAGGTCCATCAATTCCCACTTAGCATGTGTGCAGGTCCAACCAAATGGTACTTTGACAGACTACCGATCTTTCCTTTTAAAGCCAAAAGCCAAGGGATATGGTGTGCAACACCGGTGAGCCATAGATTCTTTGTTAGTGGATCTAATCTTCCATGAAAAGTAAAAAATTCCACATATTTTGACTTGATAAAAAAATGGAGCTGATCTGGAGACAAGATTGGGATAAAATTTAGCCAAAAAATCGCCCAAGATAAATTCATGAGGAATCCTTTTAAAGCCAAAAGGTGCGGGAGTAAACTATCCAGTTACTCGCTCGGGCAAAACTTATTCTAAGGATAACTATGATCACAAATTTTAAGTACGCCATCTCTAGAACCTGGCCAAGGACTTCAAAGATAAAATCTCTCAACGTGCCTAAAAAAGGTATCGTCCCAAGAGAAGTGTTTAATTTTTTGAGGGACAAATCTAGATATTTATAAACTCAAGTTCTATTTTTTTTTTCTTAAAAATAATCATCTAATTATAATTAGATAGATCCCAAAACGTTAAATATAAAAAACAACTTGCCTAAGGGAACAAATATATAGTATGTTCCCGAGGGAGCATACTATATGTGCTACCTTTTAAATATTTTCCGTGCCAACAATATCCGTACCCCAGACAACTCTCTCCTTCCGGACATGACAAGAGGAATTTTTTCAACAGTACTCATTTCTCTTTTCTTTTTTTATCATAATTCTTAAAGGGTCCAGTATATAAATGCATCCTGTAGAGATAGGGTACACCTTTAACTTTTATCATGATATATAATATTGATGTAAAATGTTCTTAAGATTACCTCAAAATTTATTTTTATATCTAATTATAAAATTTTAAATTTTAAAAATGATTAAAATCAAGTAAATCTATCATGAAAATATTAAAAATGAACGGTGTAAATAATATGTTGTACAATACACTGCTTTTTATACTTAAAATCTTTTTATTTTTCATGGCCAAATATCTTGATATCGAGATGTTCAATTAAAAGGTTTTTCAACATTAAAAGTACCTTTTTCAATAGACTTTTGAGGTGCATTTGTTGCTCTATATTATAAGGCCGCAACCTTATACAAACTTTTTCCATTCTTAAAATACATGGTCTATATCACAGGATTTTTTGCATATGAAGGCATCATTTTTTTTTAAAAAAATATTATGAGTAAATAAAAATGAAGTTAAACTGATGCAGGGAAAAGAGAAAATAAAATAAAAAATAAAAAGTAAAAATAAGACTAAAGAGACAGGAGATTATAACCTCTCTTGTGTTCTACTGACGAGTCCACTCCGACAAAAAAAAAAGAAGCTTTCCCCATACGAAAGTCGTCTTCTCATTCCCATCTTCTTTTTTGTTTACAGTTACATAAAGAAGAAAAACCTAACTTACTCATTGCAAAACCCTAAACACAATTAAATCAATAGTCTTTTACCTATTTAATATTTAACTTTCAATTATATCCATTGATTCTCTACAACAACAAAAAAGACAGAACAAATAAAAACCCAAAATCCTAATTTTTACCCCAAAAAATAATAAAAGAAAAATATAAAAAACACTAATTGCGTCATAAACACTTAAAATCTACAAATGCTTCTACTGTGCCATTCCTTAATTAAGCAAATACCACTAATTATCCAACAAGAGCAACGAAGTTCAAAGAAAAAACAGATCAGAGCATCAATAACATTTGATAAAAAATTGTTGTATCGACGACAAGAACGAAATTTACATAAAAGTTGCTTCTGTTACAAAACAAGGCAAACCATTTACATTTATACTTCGTACTCCCAAGTATCAAAAAGGACAGAAGAAAAGAATTTGACTTTTAAAGACTGTTGTATAAACCCACCGGTAAAACCACCATCTACAACTGTGAAATACCAGCCTTGAAACTCATGATTGCAAACTTCCAAGCCTCTCCTGATGTATGTGAAATCCATCAATGAACCGAACTGCAATTCTTGGGTTTTATATTCATTGCTTTCCAATTCATGGAAAAAGAACAAACCCTCAACTGTGACCAACATGACTTGCAGAGCTGTGATGGTTTCGGCATCTCAGCAACTTCATCAACCGAACACGAACAAGCTCCACATAGCCATCAAAGAGAATTCCTCTATAGCAGCTTCCGACAAAAAACAAAGGGCTGCTGTTAAGAGTATGGCTTTTCTATTTCACACGAAAATCATGCCTGAAAATGGTTAAATTTTGGGTGAATTTGTCCCTGTTTTTTGGTTCTAAGCTTCGGGTCACATCAGCCATCAATTTTGTGAAACAAACTACGAGCCGTGGCCTCTGATCTGCTGGCTGCGAACAGTGAGGAGAGAGAGAGAGTCATAAGTAGAGCAGCATAACTGTATTGCCGAAAAAAAGAGAGTAGAACAGCATAACTTTGTTTATCTTTTTTCTTTAGTTATTTCAGATAGTTTAGAGCCATATAACTTTTGTTTCTCATATGGATACAACCATGGATTAAACCCTACTTAAAAGATCTTAAAAAAGAAAGAAGAGAAAATTATTATTTAAGGGCAAAAAAAATCCCAATTAACATTCGAGGGTTTACTTTTTAATTTTTCATTTCACTTAGGTGCCTCTTCAAAAAAATATTATAAAAAATGCCCAAATTTCCCTTGTTCAAGGTTGGGAACTATGAAGAAACAACAAATCCTCATTAGTTGAACCCTGAACATCATAATACACAACTGGGAGCTCGAATCCCTCTCTAAAGCCCAAAATACATTTCAACTTAAAAAACCCAAAGTACGGTCCTTTTAAATCTGTTGCCCTGATCCTAAAAGCCCTTTGGACTTGAGAATCTTGGAACTTTAGAAGACATGATGCTGAAAATACTATGACCTAGATCCTGACTGTCCCTAAATGGCTAAAGCAAAACTAGAAAAGTAAAACCCTAGCCAAAGCTCTAAATGCAAATAAGC
Source organism: Amborella trichopoda (assembly GCF_000471905.2). The sequence goes on along the minus strand of NW_006499883.1, from coordinate 2,331,536 downwards.
CTCCTGACTTAAAGATCATCAATGATGTGTTTCTTCTGATAAAGCAGTAAAAATAAATGAAAACTAAAAATCTTTCCAAGAGCAAAAGTTGGGACCCAAACTAACCTGCGACGCCAGAATTTGAGCTTGTAAGTCGCTGAATATCTGCAAGAGAACAGACACAAATAATTTATTACCATGTAACACGCATGCACAAGAGAAAATTAGTGTAAAAAGATAACCCAGTCCATTAAGACGTTCTTTTATAATGAAATTCAACTAAAGCTACATTGACCATCAAATCATTAAGAACTCTACCACAATATGCCAACAGCTGATTTACACATGCCTCAGGAGATACCAATGCTGTGAGAAAGAAAGTTTGCTTGATAACTACAATGAAGAAAAGGAAATTTCAGCCGACTCTTTTGTCTTTTGTCTTCTGTTGCTTCCTTATCTTGCGTCTCATCATTTCTAGTGCTCAAATATTTAAAATGTTTTACACAATATTCGGACTAGTAGGTTTTGAAAATGAAACAAGGGCTCTTCTTCAGTAGTATGCTCACTCAAATAGCATTACTTAAACAAAGGGTCCCCCAGGGGATATTGAGGTTGGGGATGGGGAAGGTGCGCAGGTTAGTTCTTGGATCCTATGGAAAATGACTTGATACCAAGTAATTGTGTGGCCCCTAGGTAGACCATATTTCAGAGGCCACCTGGGGACAGACTTTGTAGGCACTGAAGTACTGAACAATGCCGGCTCTTTCATTGTTGTCCATGCAGTAGTTGAGAATGAGGACATATGAGTGCGGTCGCTGAAGTATAACTTCAAGGGAAATTCATTGGCTAATCATGGTCCTGGAGGAAAAGGGAGTCTTTTGAGGGACGCTGAGAGGAGAATTCTATTTCCTTTTTTGAGCCCAGCATATTTCTGGACTCTGCAAAGGAGAAAGCCTCACTTAGACTTGCAGTGATGCCCTTGGCAGAACTAGGAACCTGTTATTGTTGAAGGAGAAACCATTATGTCATTAGCTGCATAAGAGGGGTATCTCAGCCTCCCAGATGCTTGGCCAATTATCATTGATGAGATCGGGGATATAGGGCTGTCGAGAGCTTATCAGTGATTTTGGGCTGCGAATGTGGTGGAAATTATGCTTTAGGAAATTAATTTGACTCCAATTGATGTAACCAGAGAAACCACAAAGCACAACTTGAAAAGGATCAAATTTTTAAATATAAAAGAGTTCAGGACCTAGCTCCGGCCTTTATGCGAGTGACCCATAAATTTACAATCTTCTAAGCTTTGGCATGACAAGTTCCTCTTACTGACACTCCAAAGTACAAAATGAAGAAGCATTGGGGTAGAAAATACAAAATATTCCTGGCAAGGAATATGAGCTTGTTTACCTTGTGATACGAGACTAGGGGGTTGCACTCCTTCACAACTCACTTGCTCTTGCAACTTGGAGGGAGCTTTGGTCACGAAATCTTGCTTGAATTAGGTCTTGGTTCCCTTAGCCTTTGATCTTCCTTTAGTTTTAACTTCTTGCTTAGTCACTTGATCTCACCCCCTTAGGTTGAGATTCTCACATCCAAGTATGGAAAAGTAACCTCTCCATCTTAGAATAAAGCTCACTAGGGCAATTCCTAGTACTCTCACAACTCCCTCTTTCTCTTACTAGACTCTCTCTCTAAGACTCTCAAGGAAATAGACTTAAACACTCAAAGCCCACCCAAAGTAATCAATAGCCAAAAATGGCCAAGGCATGGGTAATTATAGCCAGGGGTGAAATGCTCTCCAGGGCAATTCCTTGCACTCTCACAACTCCCACTTTCTCTCACTAGACTCTCTCTCAAGATTCTCAAGGCAATAGGCAATAGACTAAATACTCAAAGACCACCTAAGGTAATAAATAACCAAAGAGCTCCCTAAAAGACCAAGGCATAGGTAATTTTAGCCGGGGGTGCATTTAGTGTTTTCGTTTTTTTGGGGTCATGATGCATAAAGAAATTAGGAAAAATTCAAAATTTTAGTGTTATTATTATTTTTGTTTATTTTTCAAGTACTGTATGAGTTTCTTGGGAGGTTTGTTGTAGTTTATTTTGATAATATGTTGATATTAGCAGTGACCCAGAGGCACATCTTAATCATTTCGCTAAAAGCTTATTGTTTTGAGGGCTGAGAAATTGCATATGAACCTCAAGAAATGCAGTTCATGATGAATAGTTTACTATTCTTGGGTTTTGTGGTGTTAAAGTGGATCAGGAGAAAATTAGGGCAATTGTTCAATGGCCTATACCTAAGACCATCACTTAAGTGCAAAGTTTCCATGGATTCGCCACTTTCCACAAGCAGTCCATTCAAAATTTCAGCACCATGATGGTTCCAATCGCCTAAAAGGTGAAGGTTATCAGTGGACACCTGCAGCTACGAAGGCATTCAAGGAGATTAAGGAGAGGATAATGCATGCATTTGTCATTGCTTTTCCTAATTTCAATAAGGCATTTGAGGTAGAGTGTATGGAATGCAAGTTTAATAATAATAGTTTTGATTGATGAGACCCGAAACGGCGTCAACACAAATAGAACTTTGGAAGGATACTCTAGAATCTAAAGGTTTTAGAATTAGCCGAACTAAGACGAAGTACATAGAATGCAAGTTTAGTAATACTTGGGGTAGAGACGAGAAAGTAGTTAAGATTGGCGGCCAGAAAATACTAAAAAGAGTGCACTTCCGATATCTTGGGTCGATAATCCAGGAAAATGGTGAGATTGGGGAAGATGTCGCACATAGAATTAGAGTGGGTGGGCGTAGTGGAAATGTGCAACAGGAATTTTATGTGATCGCCACATATTAATGAAGCTCAAGGGCAAGTTCTATAGGACAACTGTGAGACCAGTTTTGCTCTATGGGACGGAATGTTGGGCGGTCAAAAAACAATATATTTATAGAATGGGTGTAGCGGAGATGCGGATGTTGAGATGGATGACTAGCAAGAAAAGAAGGGAGAGAATTTGCAATGAATACATTCAGGAAAATTTAAGTGTGGCACCAATAAGCGATAAGATGAGAGTGAGTAGACTTAGGTGAGCTGGCATGTGTGGCACAGACCCAGTCAACACCTGTTAGGAGGTGCGAGTTAGTTCAAGTGGAAGGTTAAAAAAGAGCAAGACGTTGGCCCAAAAGGACATGGTTGGAAGTAGTGATAAAAGAGATGGGAACTTACGGCCTCATTGAGGGTATGACCCTTAATAGAGCAAAATGATAGACTAAGAGTCGTATAGCCAACCCCAATTAGTTGGGAAAAGGCTTTGACGACGATGATTCGAGGTACAGTGTAATACTTTCTATGTGGGAATTGGAGCTATGTTGAGTCAACAAAAGAGGCTGATTGCATTTATCAGTGAGAAACTCAATGATGCAAAAAGGCATAATCGACTCATGACATTGAGTTTGATGTTATTATACAAGTACTCCGTCATTTTCAAATCTACCTGATTCAAAGAGAGTTTGCTTTACACCGTTCTTAAGACACTTAAGCACATTAACTGTCAAAAGAACTTGAGTGCAAATGCAAAGTGGGGTGACCTATTTGCAAGAATTTACAATCACTATAAGGCACTAACCCGGAGAGCGAAACTGGTAACCAATGCCTTTAGTTATCACGTCCATTTGGTGGGGACATTAGCAATTGAAGTAGTGGGCCTAGAAGTGGTGACACCGTCATTTTCGACACTACCTAATTCAAAGAGAGTTTCTCCTTCGCATCGTTCAAATGACACTTAAGCACATTAACTACCGAAAGAACTTGAGTGCGAAACATGCAAAGTGGGTGACCTATTTGCAAGAATTTACATTCACTATAAGGCAGCAACCCAGAGAGCAAAACTGGTAACCAATGCCCTTAGCCATCATGTCCATTTGGTGGGGACATTAGCAATTGAAGTAGTGGGCCTAAAAGTGATGAGTGAGGCCTATATCAATGACCTTTATCTGAAGTGTATTTTGGGAAGGTGTCAACAGTGTATCGAAGATCGCCTTGGGCCAAGTACTCCCGAGGCAAGTTTACTCAAGGGAGTTTGATTTACTCGCCCGAGTGATGACAAAGGAAAAAGAGAAAAAATAAAAAGTAAAATAGTGATAGAAAAAAAGTTAAGAAAGAAAAGAAAAGAAAAGAGGAAAGGTGTATTAATAGACCATGTGCCCAAGATAGAGGGCACAAGGCCAAAACAAAAGATGTGGTTGCTGCCACGTGCCTCTCTCTGCCCCATAGTGCTCTACCTCCCTCCCTCCATCCCTCCCTACCCCCCCCTCTCTCTCTCTCTCACCCCCACCCCCCACCCCCCCATCTCAACTCTCTCTTGAACAAGAACGGTTTTAAATGGTCATTGGATCTAGTGCACTGTGATGATCTTAGAGGATATTACAAGCTTGCTTCCAGGCATGAAAGCTTAGAGCTTCCCCAATTTTTCCTCCTTTACAAAAGCCCACCGATCAATGTATTATAAGCTATATTGTTGGAGAAAATCCTTGCATTTATTCCAAATTTAAGCTGCTATTAATTGATTTGGCAATCTAGGGAGTTTTTATTAACATCAAAACCCTTTCTCATGGGAAAAAATGCACTTACTTGAATAAAAGAATTGCAGCTCAAAGGCTGCCAAGGTTTCTGCAGCATTGTATGCACAGTAGGGCGTTGACTTGCGAAGACTCGACCATGTATATAATTACTAGGCAGAGCCCTAAAATACTTAGAAGAGCGTATAACGCACTTCCCCGAGTATTGTACACCTCCCTGTTTCCAGTGAGGTGTACAATGAACTCGCCCTTACTATGGCCAAGGGCAGTAACTCAGCCGGTCCAAGTCAACTCGGCTGAGTCATGGAACACTGGATGTCGCTCATGCAAAGGTGAATCCTACCACCTATTCATTCTTTCCCATGGTTACTTGTTTTTATAGTTCATCTATGAATACCTCCTTACGAGAGCATCACATTGTTGATTTACTTTCGGAGGTCTTTGTGGATATTTTGGAAGGAATAAAATATTTTCTTTATGGAGGAAAAATATTTTTGGCTTTCTATGAGCAGAGTTGCATACAGGTTTGTCTTTAGGTGTAAGAAATATCAAATGGCGAAGGGGCATTCTCAAAATATAGGTTTGTACACCCCATTGCTTGTTCCAACTGGGCCATGGGTTGATGTATCGATGGATTTCATCATGGCATTGCCAAGGACAACAAGAGGCCATTATTTGATAATGATGGTTGGTAGATAGGCCTTCAAAGAAGGCATATTTTATACCATGTAGGCTAGCTGCATATGCCACTATGGTAGCGAATCTCTTCACTAAAGCGGTAGTGCACTTGCAAGGTCTTCCCAAAACCAGTGCATCGTGTAGTGACACTAGGTTCCTCACCCACTTTTGGAGGATGAAAAATAGGTACAAAATTGATGCAGGAAAATAGGAAAAGAAGCAAAAACAATTAAATAAACCATCAAAACAAGCCAGATTTGAGTGGACCTAGCTTTCCTTGCACAAAATAGAGATCCCAAAACCCTAGATAGGGTCCGGTGTTACTGTTCAAACCCTGTTTTTACTGTTTATTCCCCAAATGTGTTAGAAACCCTAACACCCCAAGCACTTTCAATAGGTTGTAAGAAAAGGCCAAATGACTCTCACTTGAGTTTAAACATTATAAAATAACCCCAATAGTCCGTTCAGTCAAATTAAAACATAAAAGGTCCCTAAACTACTCCTAACTTTGTCTAAAACACTGGAAATCACTAAGAGACTATAAAAATATCAACAAACTAAAATAAACTCCTTCTAGAAGTTGTCGGCCTTCCCCTCGTGGATGTCCTTGCAACTTTAGGATGTTGATTATCATAAAAGGGTTCACAAAAGGATGGATTGATTGAGTCAAAAGGCCCATGAGAACTATTTTGACTAATCAAAGGACTATCTGTTGCATCCTTCTCCCCCGGTTGGGAAGCAATCCACGTTGAGTTCGGCTCTTCTTCTATTGCTATTTTGGGTCCATGGTGCTCAAAAAGATCAACAACAATGAACACATTCGATGTCTCAATCGCAGCAGGAGGGTGGATCTTATAGGAATTACTCACCATTTTCTTCAACACTCGAAATTGTCTGATTTACTTGTCATTCAACCTGATGTATTTGCCTATTGGATGCCTATCTTCGCGAAGATTAATCACCACCATATCTCCCACATTGAACAAAACATAAGATCAAGGCATGCCATGTTACTGTACCCCCACAGACATTGGATCAACCATGTTTTGGCCCCATTGGGAACTGCCATACTTGTAATACATAAGCACAACATACTCAGTGCCAAATGCATCTAAAAATACTCTGCCATGAACTTTGAAGCAGCTCAAGATTAATTCTGTGCTACCCCCATGATTTCCTTTAGGTCGCACGTAGTAATTAGATTTAGAGGTTCTCCACTCGAAACAAAATAATGGCTGATGCTCATTAGGAATCACAAAATCAACCATTCGATGAGCACCTTTTATATTGAACTCACCAGTCATAGGAAAATATCATCAAACCTTTGGGGCATAGCTCACACGGTACCCCATATTCGTGCACGATATCATGAGAAACGAAATCCTTACTACCACCACCATCATCTCCTTGATTTTCCTTGCCTTTACCTTGCTGCTCTCCATATAATATCATCCATCAAATCATCATCAAAGATAGGACCCTCATCAAAGAAGCAATCATTCTTGAAGACAGGATCACCATCTCCATCAATAGGTTCCTCGTCAATCATTTGATCACTCACAAATCACACCAATCATCAAGGATTTGGGGGGGAAAAAGAAAGTCTCTTCCGAATTCCTTGTCTATTCCTCGGGATGTAATCATGTTGCACTAGATCACTAAAGCCTCCCCATGATCACTATAGGCCACTTCTGCGTCATCTTCATCAACCAGCCCATAGTAGATGGGATCATCCTCAAAAGAGTGCTTGTTGTTCCCATCACAAAACTCCTCACAAAGGTTAACAAACTTCTGATTTGGGGTTTATGATGAGACGCGTATGATGCCCGTACACTTGTAGCACTTGATGTTGCTACTGACACTCCCATTTGAGTTGCCTGACTCCCGAAACAAGCCCTTTTAGTCTAGGGTACCTTGCTGGTTGGTCGTTCTAGCAGTGTGAGATGTTGAACCAGCATCCTCACATTGCCTTTTCTTCCAAAATCACCAAAATGTGGTGCTGCTTATTTCCCTCATGACTCGTACCCGCAACCCCTCCTGTTTGAGGGTTTCTGTTGAGTTTCAACCCCCTTGCAAGGTTAAAGACTTCATCAAGGGTCTAGTACTGCTGCAAAACTAACAGACCTTGAATTGATTTGTGCAGTCCATTCAAATTCCTAGCAATTGACTGCTCCTCCCGCTCAATCACATCACTACGAGCAGTCAAAAGGTAAAACTCATATGTGTATTCATCCACTGACTTATCTCCTTGCTGTAACAAATGCATCTTTTGATATAAAGACTGTAAATAACTTTCTAGGGGGTATTCTTCCTTCATCTTTTTCCTCATCTTCTCCCATGACACAATTTTAGGTTTTTCCATTCTCTCTCGCCATGCTCTCAGCTTTTCCCACTATAATGAAGCACTTTTTTCAATTTAATAGCGATAATTTTAACCTTTTTATTCTCTGGCACGTCCTTGTAATCAAAGACCCTCTTTACTGTGTTTAACCAGTCTATAAAGTCCTCGTGCTACAACTTTCCTTCAAAATCAGGAATGTCTACTTCTAGATCTACGGATTTTGAGTGTTGCCTATACCTCTAATCATATTTCAAAACTCTTCATTCGACTCACCCCATGGAGCACGATTGTAAAAAGGGTAGTACTCAACATCATATTGGATGGATAAAACTTCATCTCGCCCACGATCGATGCCTGCAAGCTGCCTTGTAAGTTATTGAACTCGTTCGACTCAGATCCTTAATCTCCCAATCCCACTCATCATGAGGTGGATCCATATGAATATCCCTGCCTCAACCTTTTCTTGCAGCCATAGGTTCATTGAAATCACAAAACCTAGGCAGAAAAACAACAAAACCTAGCTGAAACCAGCAAGTTCTAGGCTGATTTGGCAAAACTTAGCTTAAAATCACCAAACACTAGACTTGGTTGTAGATTCCCAGAACCTAGGCTTTAATCCCAATTCGATGTAGGAACATAGAAAAAAGAGGCAAAAATAGGCCAATAAACCATAAAAAAAAGTCCACTTTGAGCGGACTTCGCTTTCCTTGCACAAAAAAGCGGACCCTAAACCCTGGAAAGGGTCTGGCGTTATTGTTCGCACCCTATTGTTACTGTTCACGCACCAAAAGTGGTAGAAACCCAACCACCCCAGGACCTTTTATTACATTGGAACAAAAAAGGCTGAAATTACCCTGACTTTAAGTTAAAATATTATAAAAATACCCTATAAGTTCCTTCACTCAAATTAAAATATTAAAGGTCCCTAAACCGCCCCCAACTTTAATTAAAACACTGAAAATCACAAAGAAACTATAAAAATAACAACAAACTAAAAATAAACTCCTTCAAAAAGTAGGTCTTCCCTTTTGGGTCTCTTTGCAACATTGGGATATGGATCATCATAAAGAGGGTTGTCAAAGGACAAATTGATTAGATCAAAAGGCCCATGAGAATTGCCTTGACTAATTCGAATGACTGTCCGCTGGATAAAAATTTGTAATTCAATAGTGCTTACCACCCACAAACCGATGGTTAAACTGAAGTAGTTCATAGGAGTGCTGGTAATATGCTAAGGAGTTTCATTGGAGAAAACTTGAAGGTGTGGGACTTGGTGCTTGCACAAGCTGAATTTGCATATAATAATTTTCTAAATCGATCAACCGGAAGGCCCCCCTTTAGTTTGGTCAATGGAATGTCACCTTTGCATTTTCATGATTTAATCCTTTTACCCATGCGTGAGAATGTTGCTGTAGATGCTGCAAGCATGCCTGCATACATGAAGGAGTTATATAAAAAGGTCTTAAAGAAGTTGGAGGAAAGTTACGGCAGGTACTGAAATGCCGTGAATTGACATCAACGAGTTGGAGACCTTGTAATTTTATATCTCAGGCCGGAATGATACCCATTGGTACCAATGGTAAGCTCAACACAAAGAAGATTGGCCATTGCAAAATCAAGAAGAAAATCAATGACAATGTCTATGAAGTGAAGTTGCAAAGAGGGTGGAATATCTCCCCAATGCGAGACCTATTCAGCTATCATGGTGACGGCAACCTGACGCAATTGAGTCTTTCACAATCCAAGGACGATGATGCAAATCACATCTAGACGCCTGCCGGACCAGAGGCATGTTTGGCCTTACTTTTTGTTCAATTGGTCATTTTGGAATTTGTTAATAACTCTTTTGTAATTCGTCATTAAGGGACTTTCTTGGGCGTAGGATTAAGATACAGGTTGGAGAGTTTGGTACATAGACAAGTAATTTGATGTGTGAGAGTTTTCATGAATAAAAAACTCAATGGTATATAGTTTCAATGCATGGGAAATTAGCTTCCGTGAATGAAAACTTGGGGCATGGGAAATTGGTTACACCATTAGATTGCATGCATAGGGAGTTACTGCTCAGGAAATCAAGAAAAAAGGGTAGTATAATGATCAGTCTATTTTTCTGAAGGCAAACTAGTCATTTCTGTCTGGGGTTTGTGCTAGCAAGGGTTGTTGTATTGGACTCTATATAAACTTGTAATTGCTGTAATATTCGGAGTAATTGATGATTTTCTTAATGAAATGTGAATTTCCTCCAATATTGTATAGTCAAGAAGGCCCTACTTTGCATAGTGTGGTGTAGTGGCTTTGTAAGTTAAGGAACCACTTTCCCTTCCTTCAACAGCGGTCGACGAGTCCTTGTTGCATGACTGGACTAAGAAATTCTAGGTTGGTGCCTGGTTTGGTACCATAATTTGAGGGTAATTGATGGAGAAAGGCATGGCGGTCATAATGCAGGCAATAGACCCATTGCAGTCCTTGATTTCTTCTTCAATGTGGTGTTTGATTGTGAAATAAACCCCTTCAGCTTGTACCCGGATGTGTGAAGAACATTTCCCATAAATTTCAGCTCATTTCACCATGGGTTTAGGAGAAGTCAACAAAACAAGACTCGGGGCTCACTGCACCCATTGTGCTGTTTGTAAGCCTATTTACCCACCATCGGTGGGAATGGTGCATTGACTTGGAGCTCACTGCACCCTGTATGCTGTTTATAAGCCTATTTACCGACTCGGGGCTCACTGCACCCTGTGCGCTGTTTATAACCTATTTACCAACCATCGGTGGAATGGTTATTTTGATCTCAATCTCGTAGAAAAATGGCTGCAATAATGCCCAAATGATCCAAATATTTCAGAGTGATGTTAGGATGGCTTAGATTAAATTCCTACCAAGTTTTATCTGAGATCGTCTGATATCAGTTGCTTTGTTAATCGGACTTCTTTTTGGTGCACTGGCTGTCTGAACGGTATCAGTATAGGTTGGATTGCTTCGAAAATGGGATCAAATGATGTCGGAATGCCCCAAAATTAGGAGGATAGGTCAAGGGCACCCTAGATTAAACGGCCACCCTTTTTTACCCCATTTGAGGACCTTTTAAGCTTCATCTCATTCCGGAACCCTTGGTCTATGAGGTATGTGCATATGGTCAGTAGCTTGGTTTGTATCAGAGGTCAACTGCCTTTTGGTCTATGTTACATCGATTCTTCAGAAAGGTCCTGTACCTGTGTCAAAGACGTATGGACACAAGTACAGGTACAGATTCTTCTGGATTTGCCTGGATTCTTCAAGTTCAAAAATTCTGGAAATTGGATTCTTCGTTAATGTAGAAACATTAAATCTGACACATATGGATTCTCTCTATTTATGTTTCTCTCTCTATCTCTTTCCAATCTCTTTCCACATTTTTGGAAGTAGCCATGCATTCATTAACAAGTAGCAAACTCTCCCTTTTTTCTATGCTAGTCATGTGCATTCAATAACTAGCATTGAATAAAGAAATAACGAAAATAGCATTAACAAGCACTGCATTGTTTCCTCGTTTGCTGTAAATTTAAAACTCAAAATTGTTGTTTTTGATACCTTTCTTTTCTTTTTTTTTTGATATGTCAACAGTGGGAAAGGAAAAGGAAAATGGGACATGTTGAGGCATTGCTGTTTTGCTTTCAATCACATTAAATAGTTAATAGAATTTACTAAATGCTACCTGTTTCTTTATTCTACGAATCGAGAAAAGAACTTGCTATGTTGGCTGAGCAATGAGCATACAATAATAAAGAAAGTAATATTTCTTTTCCATATTCTGCATCCAATAACAACATATTCCCAAAAATAGTATGCATCCGTCGTTTTCCTCTTTGTTTTTTCAGGTTGCCCCTTATTATGATAGATTATGAAAAGCACCAATCATAGCCATGCAAACCATTGCTGACTATACTCAATAATCCAGGAACAAGAACAATGTCTAACACTTCTAAAGAAAAAAATGAAG
>NW_006499883.1:2294824-2319200 GCF_000471905.2 Amborella trichopoda | reverse complement strand
AAAAAGGAAAAAATAAAAATCTCTTCATCAAGGAGGACTTTAACAGCTAACCAAGATGCTGTGTAGTCAAGGAGGACTTTAACAGCTAATGAAGACGCTGCATCGCCATCAACTTAATGTTGATGCCTCATTAATCTTCTAAATGATATTAAATTAGAAATAAAAAAATTCTATAGAAGGAAGGGCATAATCTTGGAGCATGTGATCTGCCATCACAAAGAAAACTATAGGTCCGATAGGCATCTTCCATACTACAAGGGTATCCTCGAATGACATTCATGCTTATTCAAAATATTATTATGAAGCAAGCAAAGACTAACAAGATACAAAGTCAGTTCAAATGTTTATAAAGTTAAGACAGTTTAGATATTAAGGCTCTATGACATTACCTGTTCATTGATAAGTATCAAGCTGAGCATTGGTCTGCTAAGACTCCATTGATTCGCACAATCCTCAAACAAAACAATCTCAAATAAGGTTTTCAGTATCTGCGCAAAACGTAGGTTGCCATCAAATTGAATATATAAGTTGGATTAAATTCATTTCAAACACAGAAAAGAAACTTAAGGTGAAGAATATATGAAAGATCCATCAAGCATGGACTTTTCATAAGGTCTTTGATTAATCATACACACTACAAAATTCAGGAGCGTACAATTGATAATAAGCACTACTAAATACCATATGGCATAAATTACGTTTTCCAAGGCAGCTAAAGCCATTGATTCAAAATTTGGACAGATTTCAATATGGTTAATTCACTTTTAATAAAGGAGGTAACTTTCACGATACCTAGTTACAGCAATAAAGACAATATGGCATTGAAGGTTTGTTTTTTTACATATGATCTCAAGTATCAGTCATGGACACTCATTTTCACGTCTTTATGCATTTTTGCTCTTGTTACTTCATGTTAAAAACAAATCTAAAATTCCAGTTGCCACAGTAATAGAGAACTCCTAACTAGACCTAATCATTGTCCTAATACAAGCAACTCTGCCAGCAATCAATATCCATTGCTTCAAATAAAACTCCACCACTATGTTTAACATGACTCTGTGAAAGCATATTTCAAATGCCAGAGAATTGTACATGTTGCCTCTAAATGACCATGTGAAGGACACTCTTATCCTCATCATTTCCTGCTGCGATGTTTGTAACTTTCTCTTATAATTGGACCACATATAGAGACAATGCAAATTTAGTTCAGACAAAGTGCATGTTCCTAGTTAAAGCATCTAACCACTGGGGAAGGAAATGAGCAAAGGGTTATGGTTGAGGTAAAATTGATGGGTAATGAAAGCTACTGGTGTGAGTTTGTTGGTCAAAAACACTTTCACGTAAATGTTTAATGTTTTATACTGCTGTTCATATAGACTTACACAGTCTCGACATATTTATCTGATTATCTATAAAATATTTGATTATCCATAAAATATGCTTTAAAGAAAGGGTGCAGTTGGCATACGGATGCACCCGTAGGTGTAGAGGTAAGGTGCACCTTCAAATGTTATCATGTATATAATTTTGATGTAAAATGTTCTTATGATTATCTCAAAATCTATTTTTATATCTAATTATAAAATTTTAAATTTCAAAAATGGTTAAAATCAAGTAGATCTATAAAAATATGAAAATCTTGAAAATGGACGGTGTAGATAATATGTTGTAAAACGCACTATTTCTGAGACTTAAAATCTTTTTATTTTTCATAGTCATACATTTCGATGTCGAGATGATCAATCAAAGGGTTTTTCAACATTAAAACTACCTTTTCTGATGGGATTTTGAGGGGCATCTGTAATTCTACATTATAAGGTTGCATTCTTATATAAATTTTTTCCTTAAAGAAATGAACCATGACCATTCACATGTATAAAGATGAGTAACTGTTTATATGGAGATCCGATTAAGCATCATCATCATCATCCGAGCCTTATCCTAACTATTTGGGATAGGCTACATGAAGTTCCACTATTCTGCTCTATCAAGAGCCATACCCTCAGTCTGTCAGACCACAAGTCAACATATGTCTTCTTAATACTTCCATCCGTGTCCTTTTGGGCCTTCCCCTTGCCCTTTAGGGCCTTACTTGAACCAAATCGCACCCTTACTTGAACCAAATCGCACCCTCTTAACCGGTGTTGTATTAATATGCAATTAGCAATAAGAATCATAATATCAAATAACAAGCTTTCATTGTAAAGTGTAACTCCCACAACCAATTACTCAAACACAATGATGATTACAGGCATGGCAATAATACAAAAGGCATGATCCTATGTACACTTTTTGCAGGAAGGGAAGAATTCGATGAAGTTTCTGCAAAGCCATCAACAAGTTCACCAAAGCTTACTTCAGGGAACAGATTAGGGCAGTCTGCAATATGTCTAGCAAGATTTATTGTAGTAGGTGATGAGGTTGCCTCCCCAGCTGTAATATTGTTGAAGTAGAAACCCGCCAAATTGTCCACAGCAGAGGCACACTAGCAACCAACATTCAAAAGGTGAATTAGATAGAAAAAATGTAAGGTTTAATTTACACACAGCACATGTTTGTCAAGAAACATATTATGACAGCTATAAGCAGATCCAAATGGTTAAGCATTTCATAAGTACCTGAGATGAAATATTGGAATCTAAACCCTTCAAACCGGATTCAAGTGAACCAACAATGTGCATGAAGGAGCTTGTGTCTAGATTGACAACAATAGAAATATGGTTGTGGAAAAGAGTCTCCAGGAATCCAAAGTAGGCTCTTGTAAGCTGGAACATGGAAAACCATAATATGACTCAATCATCAGAAAGGAATGGAGTCTCTCTAACCTCACATAAACAGGAATATCATTTTAAAGGTGGAACTCAAATGTCAAAAGCATACCACCAAAAACATCCTTCTCAACTTAAAGTGATAGGAAGTATGAATCAACACGAGAACACTGAAATTTACCTTGATTTCAGATAGAAACATGCAATTCAAAATGACTACGGGTTTAGTGTTTAGACAGAAAAAAACATACTAATGCTTTGACTACTTTGTTGATAGTAAAGAAACTACAACTTAATAGCTGAATGATTTTTAAAAAGCCAATTGCTGAAAATGTGTTCATTAAGTAACTAAAGGTGCTACATAAGTAATGAGCCAGAGCACCTCATGAATGTCCAACTGTGTTGCCTATATGAAACACAGTTTCATGGGTAATTATTCAAATTCCATAGGTGAATTCTGCAGAATAATTATAATTCCAGGAAAAGCTTAACAATATGGACCATGTAGGCTCCATTTGAGCACATATAACCATAGGATATGCATATTAGGCTACATGACACTTGTTTGCAAAGATAATAGTAATGTAAAGCAACATTACTACCATCTCAAAATGATTAGAGTAGACGCTTTTAAGACTGACAGTTACAAACTATAATATGTAGCATTGTTTGCAGGCATTCCTCAATGTGTCAAGTTACTTGAATCATAGAATATGCCAATGAGATTTCAGTATTATTGGTGCGATTAGGCTTCAGACACCCACCATGTTGTGCTTAGAAGCTGGTTTTTGGTGGTCTAAAGCTCAATTCAATGAGCTCTTTGAGATCCATAACCCTTACCCCTAAGCATTTTTCCTAGTTTGAGCATCGACAGCTCCAAATCATGGTCAAAACACTAGCAGAGGAATTAGAGATGAATCATAACTTTAATTAGGTCTTAAAATTTAATTAGGAATTCCCTAATCCTAGTTCAAGTTGTTCTGAGTTTAGTTAAGAGTTCCTTATAATGGTTTTGAGTCTTAGTTGTATTTCCTGCTCTTTTTTATTTCCTTAGTTGATTAGATTTCCTTAGTTGAGTTTCATCTTTGCAATTGCTTAGTCAAGATTGGACTAGAAGTCGAGCTATTATAAACGCACGCCATAGGCCATGCTTTGGTCAATAGACAAGCTTTGTGTACCTTGCCCCAACAGTAGAATTAATTAAAGAACGTTGTAGCACATCAGGAACCGTGATGCCCTAGAATTTGTTCAAAATAACAACTAGGAAACCATCAGGTCCTGGGGCTCTATCCTGATCCAGGTCAGAGATGGCGTGCATGATTTCATCTTTCAAGAAGGGTCGTACAAACCAGAGAGCCTTATCACTTGGGGCCACCAGAACGGAGAAGTCAGTCAGATGTGGGCGATGGGTGGCGTTTGCTGCAAAAGGATCTTAGAAGAGACAATGGTTGTGGCGATTTAACTGGATTCATCAAAGTTTCGTTACCCACTTTGATATGGGTAACGCGTTATTCCATGACTGCAATTTGCAATTTGTGGAAGGGAGAACCCTGAGCAAAGCATTGGGGGCTTGGAAGTCTTTCCTCTCCTCTCTCACTCTCTTCCAGAAAAACATTTGTTTCCATCGCATCTGCTTTTGGTTCGATCTATGGCTGGGTCACACCCCAATCAAGGACCGTTTCCCCTCTCTTTTCTCCCTTGTGACCAACAAGTCCTCTTCTATAGCGAACAAGATGCCAGCCCCAGGCAACATTAGAGTCTGGAACCAATCCTTCAGACGCCCTTTTTCTAATACCGAAACCACGGACTTCCTTTCCTTGTCCTCCTTGCTACAATCAAACTTCCTTGCCTGTTTTGAGCCTGACTGTTGGTGTGGACACCTTCCCCTTCTGCTTCTTTCTCGGTGGGCTCCTTCTACAAGAAACTCTTGTTATTCCCCATTTTTCCTCTTTCTCCCAGATCCATCGTTGCTCAGGTGTGGTCCTCTTTCAACGGGTGCTCCCTTGGAAATCCCGGACTGGAAGGAGTGGGTGGGATTTTTTCGAAACCACCAAAGCAACCTACTTGCCTTCTCCTCCAAGAATATCAGCCACACCAACTCCCAACTTGCTGAGTCACTAGCTCTCCTCATTGGACTTAAGCTCTTCAACCCCTCTTGGGGTCAACCACTAATCATGGAGGGAGATGCACAAAATATTATCACTTGGGCAATAGGCTCTGCGACTCCCCCTGGTATTTGGCTTCAATTTATCACAAGATTACTCACCTTTGCAGGGATATGGCCGTCTTATGGAGGCATACCTAGTGGGCATCCAACGCCTTGGCAGATCAACTGGCTAAAGATGGAGCGTCAGCCAGTACCTCGGGTCTATGAAAGACAAGCTTTTTTATTTTTTTATATATTTCATACTTGTAATGGGCGTATGAATAAGCCCACTTGGTGCTTTAGAGTGCTAGTACGTCGGTCAACACATTTTTTGTATAGGGCTGCTCCTCTGAGGTAGTCTATTCTTTTGGCAAGAGGCTCTGAACACTTAATACAACAGTTAACAGCATCAAAAAAAAAATTGCAATTTGTGGAAGAAATTGTGTTTCTATCTCCCACTTTAAGCCATTTAATTCTTGAATGCTGGTGCCGAAAGGTTTCCTCTTGTTTTAGGACAAGGTATCTAGATTTGCCCTCTTGTCCTCGTTGTTTATTCTAGAAAGTTCCTTGTTATTTATTCTCGAAAGTTCTCTATATTTTTACTGTTTCTATGGGATATAGGGCTCCCAAAAGGTAACGAAAGTGTGTTGAGATTTTTGGTGCGAGGAGCTTACCATGAATCCCCTGATTTCCGATGTTTCTGTGTAGTTCAAAAAAGGGTACCTGTTCCCAAACTAACACAAGTAGGTTAGCCAAAGCAGCTATGGAAATAGCTGTGTGCAAGATGCCTATGAAAACTCGATCAGTGAAGAATTAAATTAAGAAGAGAAGGCCACCCAGGTGGAAGACCAGCGTTTGAAAACCGACGATGTATTTCAAACGGTTTGCCTCCTTATTATTCCTAGGTGCAGCTGCTAAATCTGCACAATTCCCCCTTCATGTATGGCTACGTGATGCCATGGAGAGACCAACTGCTATTTCAGCTCTTATACATGATGTTACTAGGTTATCAATCTCATGTCATAGTGATTCCTTCTTTGCGGTGAAGTTTCTAGGTAAGTTGTGGCTCCATTGTCTTAAAGCTGCCTTGAGCAGCTACAATGTTTTCTCAAGTCTGAATCTTGCTCAGCCCTGGGTCGAGAAGCAAGACCACCAGGATAGAACTGAACTCACAAAAGTTTGCTCTTTGAACCAACAAAGGCATGGGAGCGGGTACTGGGGAATATGCCAAACCAATGACATCTTAATCATCCTAATTATAGTTTCTATCAAATCCAATTGTAGTCCCTTAAAACCCTAAACCATCTCGACTTTGGTCCTAGATCACCTACGTCCAGGAAACAGAACCACATATGATGCCACAATGTGTTAAAAAATAAACACAGGCAAGTAAGAAGAAGACACAAGAACTTATCAGAACACAAAAAAGGACATAGTACGAGGTCCGTAAACCAAATGACACTGCTGTATGATACTGAGCAGGAAACCAACATATATAGGGCAGGAAACTTACAGAGATCAAATTAAATAAGTAGATTAGCATCAAGTTCGCTAAAAATATTTAAGTTACAACTTTCTGATTTATGGTTCTGTAAGTGATAATTAAACATTGTTCAAGGAATCATTGCCCATGAACATGATGTAAAAATCGATTGAGATTAGAGGAGAGGAGATATGTTTTAAAAAACTCCAAAAATTAAATGGAAAAATGCAATAACAAAATAGAAGGGGAAAACACAAATATGTTTTTGTATAGATTCTAGTTAATATCAATCTAAGCGACAAGCGGAACCATGACAACATGGGAAAACTTGACCGAAGACATGTAAGAGTCATTGCAGGTACATAGAAAAATTGGACCACTTTAATGGCTGAATAATGTTCTATTGTGCTCATTGCCAGGAAATATGTTTCTATGAATCACATAAAAAAGCCCTTTGATCTGTAAGGGCCACTTACAAATTAACGAAAATTATATGGGTGCAGTTGGCATGTGGATGCATCCATAGTTGTAGAGGTAAGATGCACCTTCAAATTTTATCATGGTATATAATTTTCATGTAAAATGTTCTTAGGATTATCTCAAAAACTATTTTTATATCTAATTACAAAATTTTAAATTTAAAAAATGGTTAAAATTAAGTAGATCTATAAACATATGAAAATCTTGAAAATAGACGGTGTAGGTAATATGTTGTAAAATGCACTATTTCTGAGACTTAAAATCTTTTTATTTTTCATGGTCATACATCTCGATGTTGAGATGATCAATCAAAGGGTTTTTCAATATTAAAACTACCTTTTCCAATGGATTTTTGAGGTGCATTCGTAGTTCTACATTATAAGGTTGCATCCTTATATAAACTTTTTCCAAATTATATAGGGTTTCTACGTCAAGCAGAAAAAGGACATCCACAAAAGGATCCAAATCCGTAAGAAGGATGGTAGGTGATGAGTAACTCAGCATCATCATCAGCATTTTAGCCTTTTCCCAATTAATTAGAGGCGGCTACATGAATACAGGTTCTTCATTCTGCTCTATTAAAGGCCATATCCTCAGTGAGGCCATAAGTCCCCATATCTTTTCGGACTATTTCCAACCACGTCCTTTTGGGCCTGCCCCTTGCCCTTTTCAGTCTTTCCACTTGAACTAACTCGCACCTCCTAACAGGTACTGCACTTGATCGGCGCCATACATGGCCAGCCCACCTATGTCTACTCTCTCTCATTTTATTGCCTATTGGTGCCACACCTAAATTCTCTCGAATAGATTCATTTTGTATTCTATCCCTTCTTGTCTTGCCACTCATCCATCTCAACATCCTCATCGCTACACTCATTCTATGGGTATATTGTTCTGTGTCTGCCTAATATTTCGCCCTATAAAGCAAAGCTGGTCTCACCGTTGTCCTATAGAACTTGCCCTTCAGCTTCATTGGTATGTGTCGATCACATAAAATTCCAGTTGCACATCTCCACTTCGCCCACCCAGCTCTAATTTTGTGTGGAGCATCGTCCTCGATTTCTCTATTTTCTTGGATTATCGACCCAAGATATAGAAAGTGTGGTCTTTTTTGTACTTTCTAACCATCAATCTTAACTACTTCCTCGTCTCTACTCCAATTATTACTAAACTTGCACTCCTTATACTCCGTCTTAGTCCGGTTAATTTTAAAACTTTTGGATTCTAGACCATCCCTCCAAGGTTCTAACTTTGTGCTGACGTTGTTTCGGGTTTCATCAATCAAAACTATGTCATCTGCGAACAACATGCACCACAATACCTCATCATGTAGGTCCCTAGTTAAGTCGTCCAAAACTAAGACAGAGGTACGAGCTCAATGCTAACCCTTGATGTAGACCTATTGTCACTGAAAGCTCACTCGTCTCTCCACTAGTTGTTCGTACACTAGTTATCGCTCCATCGTACATATCTCTCTCACAAAGTAGGTGAGGAGTAATTGTGTTGGTCAATTTGGCAACATGTTTGGGACATTAGGACTTCATAAAAAATCTTTTATCCACAATAATCTCACTAAAATTTATTTTAGGAAGCATTTTTTATGCTCCGCATGGAGCATGGCGCAGCATGCCTTAAGGGGGATTCTCCATCCAATCAACATTACCGAATTAAAATTAGAATAGAGAAGGAGCTCCCATGTAAAGTCTAACAGTAGCAAGGAAACGGATAGTATAACATTTGCATCCACCATCTAACCTCCACTGTCAACATTGGTTGGATGGCGGACATTCTCCATGATCCTTCGCCAAAGTATGCCCCCAAGCAAGCATAATCGATTTTTCCCTTTGATTATGTTTTTGAGAATGCTAACTGTTGTATTGAGTAAGAAGATTATAAAAAAAATCGGCTACCAACAAGTTAGATGCTCGATGCCAAAACTCTTAAGGGTGCAAAAATCTATACAAGTGTTATACACAAACCATAGGCCAAAAAGGTGTAAATTAAACGATCAAACCAGGTGTGGGTTGGTTGAGACAGTTCAAGAGGCTATCGAAAGGGTCCCCTAGGGGCTGGAACTCGCACCCTCCTTAGCTAGGGCATCTGCAATGGAATTTGCCTCCCTCCAGGTGTGCCTCCAGACAAAATGTAAATCCCTACTTCTGTAAACACTCTCTTAAAAAATGTGATAGGACCTCCAAGGGCAAGGGGCCGATCTAGAGGCCCAAGTAATGGCATTCACAGCATCCACTTTGATTATCAAAGAATTGCCCCAGGATCTATCAAAGTATCCAAGCCCAAAAAGTGCGTAAAGGAGAACATGGTGTGGCTGGTACTGTCTTAGAAGATCCTCCCAATGCCTGACGGGCAGAGATTGCCCATGGAGCATCTGTCAAAGTTTAACTTAATTTGTCCACTGCCGGGGGGAGACCAAAGCGAGGCCCGAGGGACTGGAAGGGTTTAAGGAAACGAAAGGCCCCCCAATTTTGAGGGAAGTCTGTGAGTGAGAAGCGTTTAAACATTTTGTGGTTGGTCACCCAAAAAATGACCAGTGATTGCACCTTCTCCAATAGCGTATCAGTGTGGGAATACTCCCCCCTAAAGGTCCTTTGGTTCCATTCCAACCAGAGGACCCAAAGG
Source organism: Amborella trichopoda (assembly GCF_000471905.2). The sequence goes on along the minus strand of NW_006499883.1, from coordinate 2,309,686 downwards.
AAAGCAGCAACAGTAGCTCCATAGGAGAATGACTAATTTAGCCCACGAGGGGACAGGCAAGAGGAAAGCAATTGGGGGACAGACTGTGGAATGGTCCAATACCACCCAAAACGATGTAGGATAGCTCCACAAAGTTCGAAGGCAAGCTCAAAATGCAGGAAGAGGTGGTTGTTGGACTCGACTTTGCTAGAGAACATGATGCACCAGTTGGGAATTTGCATACCCTCCTTTGTAGTTTGTCTACAGTCAAGACCCACTCATGGATAGCAAGCCAATTGAAGAAATGTATTCTCGAAAGGGACAAGAGAGAACCACAGTTTGCTCACTGAGGTTGGATAGGTGGATGCTACCTGGGTGGCAATAAGAAGGGTGTTGTAGAAAGAGGAGACGGAGAATACCCCTGAAGAGGTGGGGTTCCAAATAACCTTATCCAGGCCCGAAGGGGGGGCCTCCTAAAGTTCGGGGACCATACCCTCCCAAGTGCCGAGGGTTCGAAATTCTCAGCAACTGAAGATTGGGGGTTGCGAGCCAAACGGAAGAGAGAGGGAAGGTGCATTGTTAGAGGCCCTCCCGCTAGGAAGCCAAGCGTTTGGGAGGCACCTGTATTTAAGTCGCACCACCTCCTGCCATAAATGGCCACTTTGGGCTGCAAATCTTCCCTTTGATTATGTTCTGACAGACTTTTTGAAATAAAATTGTTTTGATGAAAGTTTCAATCGGTCTCAGCCGTGTTTTGACCAATCTAACTTGAATGGCTCAATGGTAAGACTCCAAAGTCAAGTTTCTGAGCATTGATATTCACATATTGCATAATTAGAAGAAATTATGAGGTTCTGAAGAACCAATAAAAAAAAAACTAAAAAATTACAAACAAATTATGACGTTCTTAAGAACCAATAAAAAAAAAAAATTACAAACTTACTTTAACTAGTTAAACTTAAACAACATTATCACACCATAAAATACATCGAAACATAATAACTAATTCAAAGTTCTTCCCAAACTTACTAAAGTTCGAGTTCTACTTTTAAGTGCTTTAGCTTAATATTTCTTAAGTTCAAATTTTCATTACTTTAACTCAATGATCGAGAGCTTGGCTCAGACTAGGGACTCGGGCCCTGATGGAGCCGAGTAACTCGGATGAGACGAGCTGGACATGCCTGAGCAGTGTATAGAACAAAAGAGCCCAAAAAAATAAAAAAATAAAAATAAAAACTGCTCAAAATAAAATAAAAATAGTAAACGATAGTAAACTAAAAACAACATTAAAAGTCCAAATAAGATGGGAAAAAATACACAAAACATGAATTTGGAAAAAGTTGATTTACAGTTGAAGGTGTTTCAGAAAAGTCCAAAAAAAATGAGGAAGATATGAAAATAGGGTATATGACAACAGACACTAACAAATCATCATCAAAATCAGTAAAATTACATAAAAGATATTTATACATCAATTTTATAATTTAATATAATTTTTATAAAAAAAAGTTGATACAACCCAGAGTTTTACCCGAGTTCTCAGGTCAGCAATGAGCCATGTCCGAGTTGACTCGGCTAAGTCCCTGAACACTGCTTTACCTACACAAAATATTTAGAAGAAATAAACCTATCTCTACTCAACAAGTCTATGATTAAAAAATGTCCTGTATATTAACATGGTCAACACATGAGAATTTTCTTTTGGCATGTTTCAAGAGAGGCCAATATATAAGCAATCTTTTAACAAAATCAGGGGAGCACCCTGAAGATATGGTTAACAATAAACATTTTTAGGTGTCGAGTCTGGTTTGTTGGATTCACAGTGGACTCATACTCTTAGTGCTCACATTGCTCCTTTATTATATATTTGTGTGTCTATGCTGTACATCTCTGCATATCTGTATGCGGAGCATGATTTGAAGCATATATTTACCAAGTAATGAATTTGGTTACCAAAAAATAAGAAATAAGTACGTCATCTCACAATCAAGCAAAATATGCTATTCTTCTCATTCAATAAAATGAGCTCACACCAACAACAAAGCTACAAGTCAGTAGTATTCTACACAACCAAATGCATAACTCCAAAGCAAATTTATTAAGAAAAAGACAAGAACGATAAATTGGTGATGCAGTGAATTTTGGAATCATAAAAAATGACAAGAGTAATCAGTTTTGCACGCAGACCAGTGAGCAACAGATAGTACCTTCCGAAATGCCAATATATCTGCTAGAGGAATGGATAATGTCATCTTAAGAGCAATATCAAGGGCATCGGCAAGTGCTCTATCACCATAGAGCTCAAAAACACCAAAGTTGACATAGTTCCCAGATAATGCTGCAATTGAAATAACATAAGTCCCATTAAACTCAACATGACCATGAAATCAAAGAAAATTGTTGAAACAAATTCACAAACTTTGAAGGGAAGGCAAATGTCAGAAGAGGAGGTAGGTGCCATGAATTATCTAACAATACAAACAAAGGTAGTGCTGGCTTTTCTTTTCAAATGGAATTGGGAAAGAGCCTACCAGGGGGAAAAGTAGGCCCTACCCTGCCACCATGTTTGGGTAAGTGCTTCACTCACATTGGATCTAAGAGGCTAGGTGTTTTGCTGACACTGGCAACTTTTTACATGAGGACAACTTTGATGGCACCTCCAAAGTCAACTTGGATTAGGATCAGGCAACCCCAGCAGGCGTGCTTAACAATGATATAGATAGTCAGATATGCAATTCCCTTAGAGAATGCAGATCTGATCAAAAGATGGACGCCACGGCTCTTCTCCGAGGGCTGAGGGTGCTTGGGAACTTTTATGTGGATTTCTAGTTATTGTGAGTACTTATTGTGATTAGGTGGGTGCAAGGTGATGTTCTCATTTTCTGTTTGGCTAGTATTGTATTTGAGATTGGGCAAGTTCTGTCTCATGCTTGTTTAAAACAAGAAAAAAAACCATAACGACTATGTTTTTATGTCAACATTTAATTTTGCCAAAATTCCAAGCAGTCCATGGTAGGTTTATTTATCAAACTGCAAAATTGTTATCTTCAAGTTCCTAAGACAGCTGAATACTAATACTCATGCAACTTTGAGGAAGGCATATCATACTGTTCTATTTTTTGGTAGGTCAATGGCCAGATTTCAGCTTCATAATGTTGTTGTTATCAACACCATAAACAACAAGCCAGGCGCCGGAATCCCAATTCAAGGGAGCAATAATAAAGTTCAAATATAGTAACAAAATCCAGATCAAAATCAAACAGATGCATGAAAATACAGTGAAAACAAAATATATGCAAGTATCGGTCAATCAATCAGCAAATTTGCAAGATGCGCATATGGGAGCAAATGCAATCACTCCAGATGATGAGGGATATTAGGTTTCAGCACCCAATTTTGTGTCCCAGAAAATACGTAACGAGTACCTGACAAATTAATAAGAATCCTTGATCTTGTGCAAATGAATGCCTATTTTCAGTCTCCAACAACAAACTATAGATTCACAGTCAACCAGGAGCAAAAGACAGTTAAAAGAACTTTTTCTTTGCGTGGGTATTAATAAAAGATTGCATTACTACAAAAATTAAGATGCATCAATTGAGGAATGAACAAATAAACTAATCTGAGCAAGCTCTAAACTAAAAGGAGGTTAATATTTGCAGTTACTTTTTGATACAGGCAATGCAAACATAAAAGATTCTATACTTATTCAGTACAATACTTCCATATATAATTCTATTGTTAATACTTCCATAAATAATCATTGATTAAAGTACTTCCATTATCCTGACATTGATTTTAAGGACATTAACATACAAAACAATGGTGATGCTTATAGTCAACTAGTGAAGAATAAAACTTGAATGACAAACTCTAGAGACATCAAAGCATACCTCTTGAAAGAATTGTCAATGAGATCCAGATACCCTTATATTTATATGCATAAATGTCATTGCCATTTGGAAGGGACAATATTCTTGAGCCGTACGCAACAATTAATTTGCTAACTTCCCGGAACAATAGAATTCCATTTGGAGATGATGAGTCAAAAGTCAAACGCTGAGCTTTATTTAAAACAAACTCCGACATAAACTTTAACAGAGGAGTTGTAACCTGTACAAATTATTGCACCAGGATCAAACCTTGTAGAACCAAGAGGAGCAACTTTCAGTTCCCAACTCATGCATTCAGGATTCTCCCTCTTTATCAGGAAAGAAAGATGCACAATTCTCTTTCCCAGAGGAAGAAAGAGACAACTGTATGGATATCAGCAGTTATACAAGAAACATTACAATATTAACATAAAGATATAAAGATAATCTGACTGTCAACCATATAACATGTATCTCATAGCTGTCACATAAAATTTATGGATGATGAACCCTTTAAAATGCCACTGGAGGAAAAGAACAAACAAGAAATGTAATAAGTATAGAAGCAAAACTTGGTTCAATAACTCGTTAAACCTTAATTGCAGTCATTGCATATTTTGTGAGCCTTAGAAGCATGTGAAGACCTTGGAGGTCGCTCGTAAAATATTCCAAGACATTTTGACATAAAGGGATGGGAGTACCAAAGAAATATCAACATGACTTTAAGAGCACCATGAGTGTTTCTGAAACAAAAGCACAGGTATTGTTCTAAAGCATCATCTTTTATTAGCTTCCATTCTAGTCAGCGAAGGCATGTCAAAATATATATCTTTCAACCTTTGTATGACATTCCATCCTCCTTTATTAAAAAAACTTCAAAAAAAGTAAGAAGTATCTTTGAAGAAATAGTATCGCTCCTCCCCGGTTCTGTATGGACAGAACCTAGGATGATTCAATGTCCAAGTTAAAATAAACGAGAGCACAAACAAGTCCATCATATGGAATAAGTCAGTATGCAGAATGCGGCATATGTGGTTCCGTTGGACAGAACTTAGGATGATTCAATGTCCAAGTTAAAATAAACAAGAGCCCAAACAAGTCCATCACATGGAATAAGTCAGTATGTTGAATGACGGATATGCATAACATGTGTTTCAGCAAAAATGCAGCTTCATCTTCATTAGGCCTTATGGTGTCTCTCAGGAAATATGACCAATCCTAATACTATTACTTTTAATAAATTCTCATAAATCTATACAATGCCATATAGAAATTATATATGTACACAAACACACATGATTTATTATGATATATAATAAACATCTATTGTTAGTAACATATTAACAGGTGCTATAGAATGCTATGAAATAAATACTAAAATGCTTAAACGAAATTATACATTTAGGGGCCGTTTGGATACCTGAAAATATATTGTCTGTGAAATATATTACGGGCGTAATACATTACCTGCAAATGGATTGTCACTGCTTGGGTAGTATTTAGATGCAACTAGGGAAATACATTGCTATTGTTTGGCTATGTATGGAAAAAATATGAGAAATGCATTACCATCCAAATATGACAAATATGACTATGTTTGGCTAATATGATTAGACTTTGGTTTCAACATGATAAGTTATAGAAATAATATGATTGGAATAACATGATTTTATTGTGATAAGCGTTATTTTTATTTAATTTTTATAAAAGTCTTTCAAATGTCTCTCTATATATAATTTCAAATAAGCAATAAATTTATGATACCAAAATCAAAATCTTTATGGTACAAGTTAAAAAATGGGAAAAAGTTTGATTAGTAAACTAGAAGGTTTGGTAATTGCAGTAGAAAATTTTGAAGCATTGGAGGAGACTAAAGAGGTATCTTATTTCAATTGAGCTTTTACTAATCTCTTATGAGGATTATGTTGTGTAAAATTTTTTATTATGATTGTGTTGTGTAATTTCTCATCGATTACCAATTATTATTTTTATTATTTTTGTTTTTATACCATACCTGATGGCGAGCTACAAATTGGGGATAGAGGGATGTAGAAATTTTTTTATTATGATTTCAGTAGAAAATTGTCCCTCATCAAGTTCTACAACTGATCAAATCAATTTAGATTTCCTCTTACTTTCACTTACCATTTATTAAAAAATTTTGTTCAAATCAATTTAGATTTTCCCTTACTTTCACTTACCAATTATTAATTTTTTTTGTTTTTATATGAGAGTCAGATGAGGGCTACAACCAAATTGGGGAGGGAGGGAGGGATGTAGAAATTTTTTATTATGATTGCAGTAGAAAATTGTCCTCGTACACCTGTTCAAATCAATTTAGATTCCCCTTTTCATATTCCCTACTTTCACTTTCTACATACCGTAATAATCATACAATATAGCGTATATTTGAGAGAGGGAAATGTTTTTTTAATCGGGGATAAGGCAGAAAGACGCACGCAAAAGATTTCCAAAGATTACCCGTCAAACTCGTTATAGATTTTTCATCCCTCACCGCACGTAATGGATTTCGTTATTTTTGGAGAAATCTCAAGTAATCTCGGGTAATCTCTTTCCATTTTCTGACTATTGAAGCGTACCCAAACAATGTAAATGTCATATTTCCTTGTAATCTATTGTAGCATAATAGATTTCCACGTACCCAAACGGCCCCTTAATAACTAAAGTAATAAAACAATAATGCCTTGAGGGGACAAGTAACAGACAGTACTCAAAAGCCAAGATGGTGAGCCAAATAGAATATCAAGGTAACTGTGCCTTCTTCACGTTTGAGAAGGAAACTACAAAAATGTTTTCCATAATTATTCAAAAAGGCATTCCTAAAGGCACCCAGCATAAACATGAATGAACCATTGAGGTTTATTTAACTCAGATTTCGAGCTGCACCTTGTTCATGGAAAAGAGGAACTTGGGAGATCCCATATCTATCAATGTCTGTCATATAGGAAGTCAACAAAAGAACTTGTGAGAGGAGCAATATCCTTGACATACTTAGAATCGACGGACTTCTGCAATTCCAGAAGCCAAAGCTCTTATTACCAGCCTAACGACTTGCTTAACAGGGTGGAACGCCAACTTGTTATGGAAGATGATTAGATCCTTTAGCCCATATAGGTTTGGATCATGACAAGTTGCTAGTGTCCAGGGCTTCCGATATGCCATTGTGACATCTCTGGTTCATCTTTTTTTATGCTTTCTAAAAAGCATTAATAAATATTTCTTACAAAAAGAGAAAAAGAATTTAAACATTCCTGACTTCAAGTCTCAACTATTTTCATGACAATTTGCAACACCAATATGATACAACTTTGCACCTACATACACAAAGGGATCTCTTTTTTCTTTCCTCTTTTACTTCATGATTTCAGACAACACTTGGTAAGTTACAAACAGGAGTCCATGAGTCCAAATCTGATGATAGCAAGCTGTCTGAAGAGTGAACTTGCACAGAACTGAATGAACTAAATTTTCAGCCACAAAATCATAGGCTGACTTCTAAAAAGAGAAACATATGCTTCTAGTTGGCGGAACTATTAAAAATAACAAGTTCATTGCATCAGCAAAAATTTTAAGAACACTACTGGCACATCTTGAGAATTTAAAGACCATATGGCATCACAGTTCGCTGTGACCATTATTTAAATAATAATTTATTCAATAATTAAAAAGCTTAAATTACATCTAGTCAAACAATTATTCTGAGAATATAAATGACAAAAATAAGGAAGACATGTGAGGCTCACTGAAAGATATATCTAGAGAGCCAAGTGGGAATTGCGTGCACAAGGTCAAAGTATATACAAATGAGATCCTCATGCTCATGATACACCACACGGAGGTTCTAAAATCAACAATCCATATCAACGTAAAATTTATACCTATAACCCATCGTAAATAGGTAAACCATAGCAGAAAGCCAGATAACATTGCCAATTGCAAGAAATAAAAATTCCGAGATGTTAAATAATGGAATGCATAGTCCTCCACAAGAACTAAATTAAGAGAAGGGAGGGGGGGGAAGAAAATTAAATTGAAAGGTCAGAGCAAAATGGATGTCAAGATGCCAACATTTCAGAAGAATAACGACGGCAGTTTATCACTCAAACAATATACACAAGGATAAAAAAACAGGTAACAACACAAAATTGTCTGATCTGGCAAAATAAAAGAACCCTGTGACTTCCAAAAGGAGCAATAACACTCGTCAATATTTTGCCTAACCTCTGGTGTGTCTGTCCAAAGTGTTATGCCCTTTAAGAGAAGCGGCATATGTGTGGGATACAACCAATCAAAGAGAAGACCATACGTTCTACGGCTGGTTCAGACAAAACACAAGCCATCAAATATGCTATTGTTAAGCTCAAAAGATAATAACTAGAATCCATTGGAAGCAAATAAAAATGATCAACATCGTGATCAACATCATATGGATAAATAACCTGTTTGTTGCCATAGCTATCCCCCTAAGATCCCGCATCAGACCTATCAGTGCGTACTTTACAGTATCCGTGCGAAACACAGTATCAGGTGTTGACTCCAAATTCAAGAAAACCTAGACAAGTGAGACAATATCACAGAGCAGTCACATTTAGTCATTGGAGGTATCTCATATGTCAGAGCACAATCAACCATGTCACGAATGAAAGCTAAATTCACAGAGATTCTGTTCAAGAAGGTCATAAATTAATACATGATAAAACAAACCGATTGCCACATCTTGTCACTCTTAAAACCTAGAATATCACAGTCACACGTATGGCACTAAATGATTACAAATTATAATCCCTATACAAATTGAATCTCTATAAGAGACATATTTCTGATCGCCAGAATGAAAATTGAAAAAAGTATAACAAACTCAGAATTGCAAACATGCATACAGACAGGTGGCACTTATGATTAGAAGCCCACCAGAAAGAAGTTTTGAATATTGTCGAGGTGTAAATTTTTGGTGTGAGAACTTCAATGAACACCACAATATTAGGCAAATGTTATTTGGCAAGAGCTATTGATATCATACACATATGCCATCATTTGTTATATGTGAAAAATACAACACTTGTTATACACGTCATGACATTTCTCTAAAATTTAAACAAAACTCTAGAAAACACATATTGTACAAATTATAAAAAATATAATGGCTTTTTTCTAAGTTGAGATAATGGAACTGAATTGCATTTTTCAGTTTTGTTAATTATACTTTATATGTATCTCACAAAATAAACTGATATCATGTATAATAATGGAGGATCATGTCCACAATGTACACTTTCTGTCAGAAAGATACATTGATAATTAAGAGAGGACCAACAAAGCTCAAGTTGAAAAGGGTACAATGAATGCTACAACCAGAAGTCGCCGACAGCTTGATACCCATAGGCGACCCACATGACCATTCATCTAATACCGCAGATCCTGCAGCACAATTACAGAAATCTGCAACAAACCATACTCGCAAATCACCTAATTGTCCACCGAGGATCCAAATTCCAACGCATTATATTTCCATAAACTGTTAAAAGGGCCCAGGCGTCTGTCTGGGAGCTGCCCTTACCCAAGGGCAGACATGCACTCAAGGGGCAAAATTGTTATGTCCCCCGACTTTTAAACAAGGGAAAGCATTCTCCTAGCCTAGTTTTCACAGAAAACTGAATGGGGGAAAAATTGTTATTTTATTTTTTTATTCAACTTTAAAGGATGTATATTATAGTTTGCTTTTAGGGCATATTTCTAGGGTTTTTAGTTTTTAAGGGATTCAAGGATTTTTATAATTTTTTTTTATTTCATAGGAACTATTCACAAATACTATTCATGAGTATTATTCATAGAGGTAAATTTGTCATTACGAAATTTAAGTTTAAGTTATGATATATAGGTCATTTCAATCATTGTATGGACATATATAGCCCTAGAACATTGAATTGTAATATATAGAGTGTGGGGGGACTTGAGAGGGTCAACTACACAGGATTTTTAAAAATTGAAAAAGAGAAACGCTTAGGCTTTTAGAACCCTAGCTTGGGGTATGGAGAAAAAACCCTAGGTTTCTTCGAATTGTGCTTGTGTTTGGCTTGTTCCTTGCTTATTTTATTGTTTTCCTCAAATTTCCCTACATCAAAAACCAACCCGAATCCAAAGAATATAAATCTTATACAAGATTTAGAAGAAACTATTATAAAGAAATCCATTTGATTCGAAGAGGAGAGCTCCCAAATTTTCATGGAACATCAATGGAGGCTAAAAGAGGAGGTTGTGATGTCCACACTCAACAGTTTGCCTCAAAGATTAACTGAACATCATATGTATGAAATTCTGCACACAACACATTCGCAGATCTACAGATCAACACTACTTGAAAAAGAAAAGATGTAAACTTCCCATAAACTTTCATGAAGCTTTGCATTATGAAGGTTTTTGAAGTGAAGTCATAGAAATCATCTTATGTAGATTCTTCACTCTAGCCTCCATACCCTTGTCCAACACAACTGGACAGAGGTAGGGGAAACACATGGACATGTCTGGATTCTCCGCTCTAAAGAATCCTAAACAAAGGATTCTTGAGGATTCTCCACTCTGAAGAATCCTGCAGAAAGGATTCTTGAGACATATGGCCATGTGGAATCTAACTCATTTGGATTCCTCTCATGATGTGCCTGAATCCTCTCCCACAAGAATCCTGTAACATAATTGTTGGGTTTATGTGGCCTTTAAAGGCCTTATGAGTGTGTAATGAAAAACATTTATTATAGTGGAACATAAACTCAGTGGGAGTGTGGTCCCTCGAGGACCATACGAAGCAAATGATGTTTGCAGATACCGGACTGTGCTTGACGATCTAGGCCAGTCGGTTGGAAAACCCAAGGTATCTGGGCATAAAATATAAACTGAGAAGGGTTTTTGGGTTAGCCCTTGATGAGGTCGGAGCGTATGCCTAGATGAGTGAGCCGAGGGACTGTGTGACCCTTGTGTGTGATGGTAGGCCTACAAAGACGGGGACCAAAACCTCATCCATGATTCATTACACTGCATGCATATCGATAGATCGTTCAGAAAAGCCAGTTATCCACCTTTTGGGTGAAGCGTATGCATGTGCGAGAGATACCCTTATGCACCAAAGAGCTATGGTCGCATTAGATCGTAATGACCTTGACTCGTCTCTAGAGGAGGCTCTGTAAACCACAGACTAGGATTGTGACCCCTTGACTCATCGGCCAGACTTTGGAGACCCGCTAGTGAGCCCTTGCTTGAACTCTGGGTCTTGAAAAACACTGGGTCGGTTCGATAAAGCAAGTGTCTCCTGTAGTCCACAGTTGAAGGTGGAGTACCCCATAATTACAGATTGAATTCTTAAAACCCTAAGGATCCTTTTCCCATCATATTAATGTAATTGTGTTCATTTTATTATTGAAATGATTTTAGTTTTATTATTTAAATTTTTATGAATCTCTCAATATTTTATTTATGATTTTTGAACTTATAAAAATGCAGTTATTGATTTTACAAAGTTATAAAAAAATTCAAATATATATTAAATTGTTTTATTTAATTTATAAAATTTCATGGGAGCCCTTAGTGCACATGGGCCCACCGTGTGGCATGTGGGTGGGGCCCACATGTGCCACATAGGGGTGGCACACCCCACCCCTTCGCATTCCTTTTGATAGCTTTGTGTTCAAGTTATTTAAATATGGAAAGTGTATCTTATGACATATGGTCAATATAGTAAATATTGACCATATCTTATCTATTTAAGATAGTAAATATTAACTTGATATATTCTTATAGAATATATGAGATGGATAATGCAATTTTATGGAATGCATGATATCTTTAATGGATTTAATTTATTTAAATATCTTGATGGAAAAATGGTTTAAAGAAAGGGGGATAATAGTTCATGCACCTTCCATAATGTTGATAGCTCATTTATGGAATGGATGACTCAGATCTCTCACCCCACAAGTCACCTTGATCAACGGTCCATATTCAATCTCAAGAAAGAGGCAAACTATGGGAAGCCCTAAAGAAACCGTAGACCTAAATTTCACTATAAATAGAGGTGCTCACCCCATCTCTACACACATCTCTCTCTCCTCCTTAGGGGCCACCCTCCTCTCTCCTCTCAAATTTTCTCTCTCTAACTCTCTCTATAAAAGTTCCATAGGGGCACGCCCCAACCCTAGGTCTAGTACTCTCTCTCTTGACCTAAAGATACTAAGCGTTTGGGAAATCAAGGTTAAAACTTTAGTTAATTTTGGGGTTAGGGTTTTGTAGAGATTTAAGAGTGGTTATCTAGTTTGGCCGAAATTAGCTTTCTCGATTCGAGATTGAAGCTAGACCGCTGATCCCGCGCCATTGGATATGGTGACTCAGTGTGCGGTGTAATAAACTCGGTTGAGGTAATCTCTGACATCTTCTCTTTTACTTACTTGCTCTCTTTTATTTTTATATTCTCAAACATAGTATTAGGTTGAATTAATGGCATCAAGTGGTTGAGTTTTATTTTATTGTTGTGCTATTTTATTTTAAAATATTTATTGATTGTAACAATACCATCTGTAAGTGATCTTTTTGCAAAACTAAAAAGGGGTTATTATTATCATTAAAAAAAAAAAAATCGTATTTCCTGGCAAAATATCACATAGGTCTTTCTTTCATTGGTATCAGAGCTGGTTTTACTTGATTGCCATTATGAGCCTTTTCTTATTTTTCTTTGCTTGAGAATAGAAAGGTATGGCTGCTCGTACTTTCATTTCAAAGATTCTGAAAGCCGAAAAGTTTGATGGGACCAACTTTGCTTCATGGAAAAGAAAAATCAAATTTGTGCTCTATGAGGAAAACTTGCATGAGGTCCTCTTTGAGGACCGACCTCGTCGTCCAATTGACGACTCATCTTAAGAAATCGAAGATGAGTACGTCAATTGGAAGAGGAGGAATCTGAGATGCAAACACATTCTTTTATTTGCCACGACTGACTCATATGCTTCTGAGTATCAGTCAATATATACTGCAAGTGAGATTTATGATAAACTTGAGAGAGAGTATGTTGAAACCTCTATTATAAAGCAAACCATGGCTATGAGGAGGTATAATGAGTCAAAGATAGTCAAAGGTACCAAGTTTGCAGATCATGTGCACGTCTTTCGCGTGCTAGTCAGAGAGCTAGAAGACAGGCATGAAACCCAATGAATCTATACAAGTGATTCATCTTATGAATTCACTTCCTAATTCAAGGGAGACTTTTACATCTTCCCTCTTTGCTAGAAGAAATTCACCAAAAGTGGAGGAGCTCATTACGACAATCAAATCCGAAAAAAAGAAGAGAAATTCAAGGCAAACTCCAAGGGATGCTGCACATATGGTAAAATCCACCCTCTTTTAAATTACGAAAGGAAAGGGAAGAAATTATTTTGGGAAGAAAAGAGATTTCAAAAGGAGAGAAATAACGGAGCAAGGAGAGACTCAAACTTGCTTTATTTGTAAGAAGGTGGGCCACATAGCCAATAGTTCTCGGTTCAACAAATCTGGATGGACCAACAAAGAATTGGCATGTGTGGATTTTGAGTCTATGCTGGCCGACCCCAAGGGAGCCTCTTGGTGTCTTCACTCAGGGGCTACGGCCTATGTCACAAACACCAAGGATGGTTTTCGTTCTTTCACTCCCATGGGGCCAAGACAACAGCATATTTACATGGGAGGAAATCAGACGACTGATGTACTTGGAGATGGAGATTTTGAGCTGAAACTGAAAAGTGGGAGCAGCTTGATCCTAAAGCAAGCACTTTATGCTCCTGTTATGAGGAAGTGCTTGGTTTCGATTCCTAAGATGTCTATGGCTGGATTCATAATCACTTTCATTGGGGAGAAAGTGGTAGTAAAAAAGGGTAAAGATGTGATCATGACTGGATGACTTGTAGATGGGCTATTTACTATTGAAATAAAAGAGAATGTTGCTTATGTCTCGTCCCCTAATGAATTGGATGCTACCCTATGGCATATGAGGTTAGGACACATTAATATCAAACGAATGGAAAGATTGAAAACGGATGGGATTCAAAATTATAAAGGAGATTTATCGAAAGTGTACGAGTCTTGTGTACAAGAAAAATTAATAAGAAAAATACCACCAGGGCAAAAAGAGCTACTAGCGTATTCATTCATAGTGACATATGTGGACCTATGAATGTGACCACCAAAAGTAGAAAAAGATATTTTATCTCTTTTATAGATGATCACTCGCGATATGGCCATGTGTACCTTATTCATGCAAAATCAGAAGCCTTAGAAAAATTCAAAGAATATAAGGCCAAGGTCAAGAATCAAACCAACCTGAAAATTAAAATCCTTAGAACCGATAAAGGGGGAAATATTCACCTGAACTTTTCAAAGAATTGTGCATTGAAAATGGAATCATCCATCAATACACCATGCCTTATACTCCTGAAAAAAATGGTGTAGCTGAGAGAAGGAATAAGACCTTAGTGAAAATAGTAAGGAGTATGATGAGGCATGCAAATCTCTCCTGAGAGTTTTGGGGAGAGGCCGTATTAACGGCATGTTACATGCTTAACCGGACTCCCACAAAAGCTACTCCACTTACTCCTCACGAAATTTTCACAATTGTACTCCCTCCGTTGAACACCTGAGAGTTTAGGGCTGCTCAGCCCATGTCCTTATCCCACGTCAAAATAGAACCAAATTGCAACCCAAAACTGTCAAAACCATTTTCATTGGTTACCCAGATCATGGTAAGGGGTATCGATTCTACAACCTTGAAACAGGTGCGGTTATTGAAAGTCGCGATGCTCACTTCTTCGAGGAAGAGTTCCTTGAAGCAAGGGTGAGTAGAAAACAAGTCGATTTTTATGAGGAAGCCAAAAACAAGAATGTAGTTCGAGACCCTAAACCTGAAACTTCTAAACCAACCCAACCTGATCTTGAACTCCCTAAAGAAAATGAACCTTTACCTGAACCAAGACGAAGTAAC
>NW_006499883.1:2271891-2290089 GCF_000471905.2 Amborella trichopoda | reverse complement strand
GGTTACGTACTACTTAGTTGGTTTGGTTAGTAGTACCTACCAAAAACGTAAAAGTAAACGTAAACCTAAACTAACTAACTACCTAACCAACAACACACTCTCTCTCTCTCTCTCTCTCTCTCTCTCTCTCTCTCTCTCTCTCACACACACACACACACACACACACACACAAATCCAACACCTTTGCAGCTACATCTAACAATTACACCCAAAACCATATCCAGGCAACATAACATAGACCAAATCAAACCCCACCCCCCCAGCCCCCCCAAAAAAAAAAAATCAGTTTTCGACCGACTTATATAGAGGTGGCCTGCCCGTTTTTTAAGGATTGGATCAGAATTTCCATAATCTGACTTCTTTCCCAGTAATAGCAATACTAAATTGTGCTTATTTCTCTCCTCTACTTTTGTTTCTAACCTCCCAATAGCTACATTTGTCATATAATATATGGTATACAGAATCCTATTAAAGAAAAAATGGCCAGTCAAAAACTATTCTATTAACCTATGTACCCATTGCATTTCTAGGTTTAAAAGTTTAGATATTATAATTTACCTCAATGGTGGATGGTTAGCCATACTGTTTTATAATAAACTTTTAGAGATTATCAACTAAAATATTATTGAATATGGATTCTCCAACATGTAGATAGGGCTATAATAGCCATACACACACATAAAAACATATATAAAAAAGATGAAAAAGTGCCGATGGGGAGAAAAGATGAAGAGCTCTACCAATGAAAGAACCATCACAAATAACAAAACAAGCAAAGGGAAGAAAAATATGCAATTAATTGATTGACCTGCAAAAGTGCATCCATGAAAGTTTTGAACTTCACGGGACTGTCCTCCATGAATATCAACCAGCCAATGGTGTAGTAAAAAGTTGTTCTACTACGTGAGCATTTGTACTCGTCAAGAAATGGAAAATTCTCCCTCTGTAAATGAATGTAGTGAGAGATTAAACCCATTGCTTTTACGAATACTAAACAAAGTTGGGTATGCAACACAAAAAACAGAAGGGCAAGGGAATTTATAATTACTGTATGATGCCCAATAATGTACTTGATAGTATCCAACTTGAGAAGCAGTTTTCCTGTCATATATCTGCACAGCTTATAATATTATTTATACATGAAAAATAAGATGCAATGAAATCATACTATATGTAAGGCATAAGTAAGCTACTCAATTCCACATTAAGCAGGAAATTATGGATCCATGGCCAAGAATCAGACCCTGAAGCCAGCTCCAAGAACAGAGTTAAAGTGTGCTCAATAACCTCCTCACACTGCACAAGGATCATAAATTAATTGATGCAAGTCGAAGACATAATCAAAATACCAAGAGTGCTGTGCAAGACATGTACCTCTGTGTAGCACTTAAGATTTGTAGCGATTTTCCCAACAATGACATTAAGCAGCACAAGATGATCGTGGAGACCTAGAAGCTCAGATAGCCGAGCATACAACTGCTGTAACATAACAGAAAAGCATCAAAAGAATGTCAACAGAAAAAAATCATGTTATCACAAAAAGCTAAATGGACTTATATATTTACCTTTGATGAATGCATTGCCTGATCACCAACATATGATTTTCTGAAATGCTGAAAAAATGTAAGTATAGCCCGATCAAGCCTTTGCTTACTTATTTTATCGCACCTCTGTAAAAAAGAAACATATCAAGAAAATGCATTTGTCTAAAATAGAATTCACAAGGGAGGACACAAAAAAGAACAGAATAAAACAGAATTTGTAAAAGAAGATACATGGAACAAGTCACTAATTATTAAAAAAAAAAAAAAAAGTCACTAATAGAGATAGAAGAAGCCCATGGCCATTAGTTCGGTTGTGTGACACATGATTTTTATGCGGTTCAAGAGTTCTAGCTTTGACAGTCAGCATTCCACAGAGGGTGCAGCGTTGGATAGATTTGCACCAAGGTACAGATATAGCCTTGATCAATGATCTCCGAAAGTGAAAGAAACAAAATTTTGAGAGATCACTACAAAGTCGAGACCTCAGCCAACCTCAAAACCACCTCCCATAAAGATTTCCCTAAAAGAAGGAGCTTGAAGCAAATCCCAACTGAAAAAGAACTAATCCTTCATGGCTGCACACAAGGACAAAACTACTAAGCAACTGCCTTCCAAACTGTGGATTTATGCCCTTTCAATTGGCTCTTGACTTCAGTTGGAGTATTAGAGTGACATGAAGCTAGGATCTTGAACCACTGGGACCAAGAGTCATGGACCCCAATTATGTCATGAGGAGGTTTTATATATGGGAGGTACCGAGAGGGTTGAGGGTTACCTTTAAGTCAGGGTCGTTTTTTATGTTTGTGCCTCATGACTAAGCAAGGTTTCAAAAAACTCTAGGCGGCCTACCTGGTGCCCAACACTTAGGCGGGCGCCCAGAACCTTCGGCACCCTGTAGTTTTTTTCACTTTGGGGGTTTTCATATATTGAGGGGTTTTTTCTTCTTTTTTTCACTTTGGTGTTTAAAAATAAACCGCATAACATTTTTATATGGCCTTGGGGGTCAAAATGACCCCCATTGCCATTTTGAGCAATTTAAAAAAACGAAAAAGGCCTTACGGCCTTGGGCACCTGCCTAGCTCGCTTGGGTGCCCGCCCAGGTACATCCGCCGGCGTAGGGCCGCTTGGGTCTAGACGTGCAGATTTTTGGTCCAGGCTACCTAGGCGCCAGGCGGAGCATTTTTTAAAACATTGTGACTGAGTGATTGGCTGAGGTAATACGATTTATGTACGAGCTTGATGACTAAAAGCCTTGTATGGGAAGCTTAGCGCCAATAGAGGACATTGGCCTAAATCCCTGATTGCTACAAATCTTCTCGTAGCATGTGCATGTATAGTCGCGATGCAAGGGAAGTCGCTCTTCCAAGGATCCACTGGATAGAGCTATGCACATATGCCAAGAGAGGAACCTATGGCATGTCCTCTAGGGGGTGCGCCTGAAATCCGATTAAACTTGGGGATTCAGAGTCGCACATCGGTTTAACTTTGATAGGCTAAGATCATGAGCCCCTGATTATACACTGTGGGTCATGAGTCTGTTAAGTCCATAGTTGTTGGAAACGCCTGAAAACCCAAATCATTTCAGGAACCGGAATCGCGCTTGGCTAGATGTTTCCCCTTTGTAAGAATCCTTGTCCGTACAATAGGAATCGCTGGGAACGAGATTCCTAATTTTCAAGAATCGAGTATCGATCGGAATAGGTCCAAGTTTCATCCACATATGGAATCGAGATTCCGGCCTCCTTGGAATCGAGGTTCCCATCCCCTTGGGTTCAACACTCCAAGTATCAAGTTTCATTAATATGCGGAATCGAGTTTCCATCATTTATGGAATCGAGTTTCCGACATATGCGGAATCAAGTTTCCACCATATATGGAATCGTGTTTCCGACATATGCGGATTCAAGTTTCCATCATTTATGGAATTGTGATTCTAACATATTTGGAATCGAGTTTTCATCATCTATGGAATCGTGTTTCAAGCATATTTGAAATCAAGTTTCTGAACTATATGGATCAGAGATTCATGCTAGTTTGAGATCAAGAATTACAATAGTGGAATCGAGCTTCAGACATCACTTGATTCAAGTTTCTAACATATGTGGTACATAGATATGTTGCTGTGTAGAATCGTGATTCTAACATATTTGGAATCAAGTTTCCGAAATATTGAAGGGGTGAGTTGGTCAGGTGTCACTGGGTAGACTTTTTAGACATTAGGAGTACTGCAATACTATTTAGGAAGTGTCTGGTGTCATTGCGTAGAATGTTTAGACATCAGAGGAGTTTGGGTTTTCTCAAGCTCAAGCCATGACAGTGTGTGGTATAGGGCCCATAGGCAATGTCGCAGCTACAATGCTGCATGTTGTGCATGAAGGAAAGATGGTGGCATCGACAGGTGTTAGTGTATCATCTGAGGGGAATGTGGCGCCCCTTCAAGAGAATGAACTATCAAATTTAAATATTTAGAGTTTTAAAGTACTACTACTAACTACTAAATATGATGGTGATGTCTTTTGCAGGTAACAAAGGCGGTTATAACTTAATAACTATCGGAGCATTTGAAGTTTTGGTTTTTTGGAATAGATTTTTGGAACTGAGTAAAAAAAACATTACTAATAACCATTTTGCAATCGGTTGTAAAGCACTAAGCAATGTTGCAAGGCGAGACGTGGTGCAAGTTCACTTCAGCAATTCACATAACTATGAGCAAGGTAAAGAAACTATAGCAGTTTCCATCAACGTAAATATAAGAAACATAATAAAGATAATTAAAAAAGTAACACAACCTCATTAAATTCCTTCTAAAATACATGCTTTATAAATAATAATACCCCCTTCTAGTACACATGCCGCCTAATGGTATCATCTTGGACCTTAAAGCATGATAACCACTAGAAAATAAAGCATTACTTTTGTGGTTATTATTTACAAGAAACCAATGTTTTATACGATGTAGATGATTCAAAACCCTAACGAAACGAGCTCCATTACATGTAGAATCATGTATCATTTAACATGGAATCAAGATTTAAACCTCACTGGAAGCCAGATTCAATCTATTTGGGAGCGTCTACCCACAATTAGGGGGTTCAAGTTTCTCTAGATCTGTTGGATCGAGATTCCGAAATTTAGGAATCGACATTCCGAAACTAAGGAATCAAGTTTCCTTAGTTCCGAAAAATGTTTTAAAAGAAATGTTGAACCGAGATTCTGAAATTAAGGTAAGAAGTTTCCTTGGTTCCGAAAATAGGTTTTCAAATATGTGAGGAATCGAGATTCCAAAATTAAGGAATCGAGTTTCCTATGTTGCAAAAAAACGTTCCCACCTAGGTACGGAATCGAGATTCCGAAATAAAGGAAATCGAGTTTTCGAAGTTTAAAAAAACGGTTTTCATGGAGTTTCCTTAACGGAAACAGGTTTCGGAACCAGAATCGAGGGCTCCGAGGAGAGATTACGGCAACTATGGTTGGGTCATTTTGGGAGGGTGGCTTCGAATTCTGATTCTAGCTTATTTGTTTTGATGATTTAACTGATTTTTATGGATTTATGGGATTTATTCTGAGCAATAAAATCCGGTTTTCGAAACTATTCCAAGGTAATAACTAACAAGGTCAGTCCCCCCACACAGGACACCCAAATGGCCAAAGGGCGTCCACATGCCAACCTCATGGGGTCCCACATCCCCCCCCCCATGTGGAGATGACGTGGGGCTGACGTCAACCCCATGAGGGTACCCCCTTGTCATTTGATTTATTAATTTTTTAAGTTATGAAGTGTTGTATTTTAGAATTTCCAAAAATATTGAATTTTTGAAAATTAATTTAGGCACATTTTAAATGCTTAAAGCAAGTGGTTGTGCACATATGTGGAGAGTTCTAGAAGGGGTATAGGGTTTGTAATAACAAGCCTAACCGTAAGGGCATAAAAGGAAGGAATTTTCAAAGATTTATTTTGCTAGAAATTTTATTAAATGACCATAAGGGCATACCTCCATCTCGCTTTTAAGCTTTATTAAATGAGAAGAGCATGGCCATTTTGATAACAATGAAAATTGGAGTGAATTAAAGGAGGATAAAAGTGTTTAAATCTATACCACACATATTGATGGCATGATGGTAGATGGTGGGCTAGGATCGTGCCTCTCTTTGTAGTTTTTGTAGATAACATGAAAGGCCAAGATTCATCATCTAGAAGCATCTCCACACTTGAGGCTTGAAAAGTTATAAATACCCCCTTGAGTCACATTTCCTCACACATGAGATCACCTCACAAGTTTTCCCTCAAAAATGACACGCCCCTCACTCTTCACTCTCTCTTTGGTTGGCACACCCAAATCCTTCATCTTCTTTCATTCTCTCTTTAAAAAGCTTCTTCATGTTATGAGAGAGAAGAGCTCATTTGAAGGTCTCATGCGACTCCATTAATAGTGATCAAAACTCAAGTATTGGATGATCTAGTCTTCAAGCCTTCAACAAGTGAGTAAGGTCTTCCAATTTCCATTGATCTGGTTACTTTCCCTTTGCTGTAAATTCTCAATTACAACAATTTTTCTTCCCCCTTTGATGATTAGATCTTTGCTTCTTTGAATCGTCACAAATCTCACTTGATCCATGTAGTTTAAAGCTTCATCCATGCACAATTTGAAATAGTTTTCCATGAGATTTCTCCCTTGAGTTTTTAGAGTATATTTCTCTGAGTATTTTATGTTCGTATCAGTCTCTTAGATCACCTTCATGTCTTCTTAAATTGTTAATTTTACAAAGATAAACTATGTCAAATTTTCATGAGCCACTTTGTGAAGAAACTTGAACCGGTTTTGCTTTTAAAGAGCCAGATTTCTCCCACGAACTTTCCATTTGTTTAGATCTTTGAATCTCTGCAAATCCTTCCATATTTGAAGTGTATATCAGTAAGATGAGTTTCCCACTTTAGTAGATGATGAATTGGCCCAAATTTGTGATATGCCATAACATCTGGCACATAGCTAAGACCCAAAGCTGTAAACCAGGCACTCGAGAGCTCCGATTGGCTTCCCATGGTCATACACTTTATACTTGAGCAATTGTTATATTAACGTAATGGAGATCATGTTGTGATACGTTTTCAAGTGTCGATTGATGTATAATTTTGTTTTGTAAGTTTGTGCAGTGCTGAATTTTCAAGAACACACTATTCATGTGTAGTTCGATGATCTCTCTTTATAGCTTGTCATGTACATTTATAAGGGACCTCAACAGAATAGTATCCTCTCTTTTTAGTGTATTTTGGAGTCATTAAGTCACTGTAGTTACAGTGACCTTGCTGTAATTTCATTTTGGAAGTTGTAATTCAAGTGTATTGAAGAAATTTTAAATTTGTAGTGGCTAGTTCTTTTCTACTTTGTAGTGCATTGCAAGAGATTCGGTTTCTTATACATACATACAAATCTTGACTATTTACCCTGAGGGAATTCACTTACTCTATTCACCCATAAAAATGTTGCAACTCATCCTAAGAGGGCACAATATGCCTTACAACAAGTTCTAACCTCTACCGGAACCATAATAAATTCATGATTGAACTTCCATAAACTTCAGAAACAATTATCATTCAGGAAAGCAACAGAAGCAGATTCACTTCAGAGGAAAGTCCATGCACATAATCTTTCTATGGAACCACAGATGAAATGCAACAGAACAGAAGATAAATTTGGTATAACACGAGGTAGAATAGCATATTTAAAGCTCAATCACTTACTCAGCACTAGAAATCTAATGAACTGGGAAAGCTATTACACAATGTCAAAACGAAAGAGATTCAGAAGAATGCAAGATTAGGTAAGGTAGGCCATGATTCAAGAGAACCATGTCAAGCAACTGAAACACAATCAGGAAGGAGAGAAAACTTGGGTTCACAATAGAGCTACAAAATCATCAAGCAATACTAGAAATAAGCATGTAAAGGGGAAATATGTTTGGAAAACTAAAGCTTGACAACCACAAAAAATAATGTGAAAGTTTTTCAAAATACAATATAAAGCAATAGTGTTTCATCGACTAGTTGTTTTTATACCTTAGTGTGCAACCCGGTATCTGTCACATTTATCAACTGAAAAACTCGTGCCGCAAGTTCTGCATCAATTAGCTCTTGTGGCTCTGCACTGTACAAAGAAAAGTAAAATGGGGCATCATAAATTGCATCCGAAATTTCACAGCTCCAGCCACAGTAATGCATTGTTTACCTGCAACCAGTGGTCTGTTTGATCTTGAAAATGGCAGCTATAATATGAACAACCCAAGCCAGTTGTCCTTCCACCACAAAAAGATCATCTATATCTCCAGTAGATGGCAATCTGGCTCTTTCCTGACGGTGCATTGATCAAATTATCATCCAATACAAAAGATCCCGAAAATAACCGAGTAAAAAAATATATTTTTCTTAAGTACTCAAGAAAATAGAGGATCTGAAAATAATTCAATGTAATTGTACCGTGTATGACTGCAGAATGGGCTCCAAAAGCTTAATAATATATAAGCTACTGCCTTCATACTGCAATTCATGGAAGATAGCACATGGATCCAGAAATCAGCATTACAATTAAGAGGATACCAATAAAGCAATTATTGTAATTGGCTAATACTAGGCCCAGACATAACTAGGCAAGATAATGGAAGTCATTTGTTAAGCTTCAATTGCTCTAAAAGAACAAAAAAAACAACAGAAAATGTCCCAACCTGGAATCTGCAAAGGTATGGAAAGCTATCAAGTTGGTCCTGAAGAAGTTCAACGTTATCCAGAGGGTCTTCCGAGAGATCATCAAGTAATGCAGCCTGTCATTAACATATTAGCAAACACAAAGAGACGACAAAATCAGTATAGGAAAGAGAAAGCAGAAATGACCAAATTGAGAAGTTGTTAACACAGGTTAAAGTCAAGCAGCAAATATAAAGTGATGAACCTGCACTTTATTTATTTATGGGAAATTTATCTAAATCGACCAGATGAAGTAATAACATTTTGCCGAATTGAGACTATTCCAACTCAAGACTGTATTTTTTATAGGTATTTTGAAATTAAGTTAAAAGATATGCATAAAATGCTAAATTGTTAATCTGTTGTGGGTCTTAGATAAATTTCCCTTTATTTATTTATTTTAAGTGACGAACCTGCACTGAACTGAATCTAGACGCAATAAAACCTTCAGTTATTTTGGGCACAAATTCATCTAGCAGGCTTGGAGTGTCGCTTTTCAGATATGGCACTGATGTAACTAGTCTGGACCAAAGCCCTAAAAGGTAATACACACTGCTGCTGGCCCACTGAAAAAAAATAGCAAACATGAAAGCTCTCAATTTCAGACAAGATGTAACATATCAAAACATAAAATAGTGAATAACACAAACCTGCCATGACTGCAAAGACCTTGACGTGAACTCCGCTACTAATCTAATCCAGTCACTGTAGCCTTCCACATTTACAAGCTCGGATAACTGAAAAGAACACTATAACAGTTCTAGATTTTCAAAAACTTATGAGTTAAACATTTTTTGCAACAGTAGGGATAATAATAAAAAGTTTACAATAATCAGAATAGACAAACAAGCATGCAAATTGTTAAGGTATCATATGCATCACATTCCAACAGGTTCCCAGTTGAAAGCATGAAGAACAAGCACAAGAAATACTCCCATCTTGATGCTAAACCAAGCACATCTACAGAACCATTCTTGAAGAAAGTGCTACAAGAAAGCCGAGGCCACAAGTCAGGCCTAGAGAAATCCTAAGGGATTGTGTTATTCCAGAGTGCAAGAGCTGTGACACAACAAGGTCTAGGGACACTCAGCAAACCAAATGTGGACCACCTCGGAGCAAGCCAGCAATAGAATAAAACCATTACCAATTGCTAATGTTTCTTGTGGGAGTTTCTAGCAAAAACAAATCACTTCACTGAGAATAGGGATTTGTGATCTATGATGTAATTAAGATATCGGAAATTCAGGCTATATACACATAGGTCATAAAAAATGCCTCTACTGATAAAGGCCACATAGGTCATCAAGATGCCGCGTTAGTATCATTTTTATTCTTTTTGCTCTTTTTGTATTTGCTTTTAATATTAATAAAAAGATTGTTATCAATCAAAAATTTATAATAATCATCAACAGATATGAGCTGATTTTTATAAGTCGATATTACAAGAAAAATATGCTGAAACTCGTATACATAGTGAAACTTCCAATCCCGATAGACTATTGTTGATTCTCAGTTCATTAACCACAATCTATCAAGTCAGTCAAGAAAACTGCAGCCACATCTTGCTCCACATGTCATCCAGTGTAATTTGATATAGGTGCATCTGCCTTCTTGTCCTCAGGTGCAATCCCATTTCAACAATGTCACTTATCCCTCAATCTAATGCTCAAGTTGCTTAAGCAAGCGTAGGCATGGTTAGAGAAGCCATCGGGTAAACCAGATACTGACATCCATCCACTTGATACATTAAAAATAGAGCCATGTGACCATACGACTTGATTTGTAGAATTCTTTTCTTTTTGGAGATTTAACTTGACCTCTATAATAAGACCGGGCAAGTCCACACTAATCTTTTGTTTTATAATTTGACATGCATGAGACAAATCATAAACCCTAGCCACAACCCCTCAAAGACCTTCAAGGTTCAAGTCAGGATCAATGATATCCACTTCTTATCCACCTACACATCCAGTACTACTCCACAAAACTTTCCATTTTTCCCAAAATACTTTAAATACTTGAAACATTTTCCAAAACAAATAATTATATCAAACCAAATAAAATTAAATATTTGTGAGACAACTTTGTTCCAAATTATTGGGGCACCAACAAAAGGTTAAAGAGCGGTTTTAGCTGGAAAATCTCCTGTCAAGTTAGATCAAATTACAGGTGGTACAAATCCACAAATACAGCACCTACATGTTTTATACAACATAATCAAATTTTTAATTTACCCTGAAAGTCTTTTATTTGGTTATACCTGCCTCTTAGAATTAAATCGATGTTGTAAGACTTAGTATTTTAAAACTCAGAACTCGCCAAAATCAACTTTGCTCGAGCGCGTGCTGATTTTTACAAGAGTTCAACTCACCATCAGGCAGCTTTGGAAAGAATTGCCCAAGTTTTTACAGGACTCGCCACATTGGTGATAAGACTTAGGAGATCTCCCAAGTTTTGAGTGAGCTGCCTAAGACCTGTTGAGTTTTACAGGCTGTACAATCTTCTCAAAAAGCGCAAGTAAATCTTCCATTTCTTGTTGCATATTTTAACATTTAAGAGAGTAGGGGAATCCTATGCCTATTTTGAATTTACATACCCCTCTCATCAAAAAAATTAAAAATTGAAAGCCCCGAAATAGTAATAGACAACAGATTTTGGAAATTTATTAAGAAGGGTTTGCGTCTTGACAAGAAACTTCATGAGCAATTGACAAAGAGCATCCAATCACTAAGACACAATATTGGACAAACAAATCAATCCAAAAGCTCAGGAGGAGTTTATTTTCAGTATTTGAATCTTTCGCCCCAGAGATTGTAAAAAGGATCATTTCCATCGAAACAGATTTGGAGATCTGCTACCCTTCAGTTACAAGGTATCCGTTTCCTTAGTTTATTTTCCATCTCGTGTTATTTTCTACCAAAAACACCATATCTTTAGAAATGTCTATGGATTTATTTCATGAATTTACTAGTTACTTTCTCTTTTAGCAATTTCCCATATTTAGAATAAAAAAGAAACAAAATACCAAACATAAAAAAAATGATTTAATATTTTGTTACTTTTTGAAGAAACTGGACTTTGTGCTCAAGATGTTTTACAGTATCGTTAGATCTATGAAATATCATCAAGATCCACTCGTGTTTGCATATTTAGCAATCATTCAAAAATTTAAATTTCAAAAGAATATAATTAAATCTGAGAAATAATTTCAGTTTCTTTATTATTTGAACAAGAAGCCAATATTTTCCCCCAAAATTAGTAGAAACTAAAGAAATTATAATTCTACTATGGTTTTCTTAATTTTCCCATTTTCCTCATATTTTTCCTATGGTTTTTTGAACTTAACATAATACTAAAAACTAGCATAAAACTCACCTAGTCAACTCACTTCGGTCACCTGGTGAGTTCCACGGCAAGTCTAAGTTTCAAAACATGGAATGAAGCCATTATTCACTATTTAAACTTCAGATGATCAAATGTTCAAAGCTATCCCGTAATGTTTCTCTGTGTTTGCCTTAGGAATTCTCAACGGGGAAGCCGATGGACAATGCCACATAGTAAAAAAAAATGTTCTATTGAGACTACAATTGAGGTAATTGGCATTAATTTGCTATGCCTATTATTCCCGCCCTATCAAAATTAGATTTGCATCTCTGGCACTTACGAATTGGACACTTCACTTCAGATAGAAGTAGTGTTACTAGAATCAGACCGGCCAACTAAACAATAAAGGGTGTAGTCCAATCAAAACTAGTTTGACCACTTGTCGAACAAACCGGACAAGATTTTTAACAAATAAATAAAAATTAAGTATAATAGATAAAAAAATTATGATATATATTATAAGAAAGTCCCAAACCTTATTAAGCCTGCCTAACCGGTTAAAACAAGCTAATCTAACTAGCAAAAAACGGTCAAACATTAGTTTTCAATCAAATTTGATTTCTTATTTGGACTAGACAGGCCAAGGCACCGGTTGGCAATCCAACGTCGGACCAGCCAAACCGGTCCAGTCTTGATAACTAACGATAAAACCATGCAAATTTTTTGACTTATAAGGATTTGTTCCTTTCAATGTTGTCAATGAATGTTAATAATGAACTAGATTATAGTTTAGAGAGGCTAAATAATGAAGCAACTTTGCTAGCTACTGGAGTAAAAGTAGATCTTTTCGTCCACTTTGTACATGGACCTTCATCTATTCAGACTATTCTTTCAAAACCATAGGTTTATTGCCACTTTTTCTTTGAGATGAAGCCTTCAGATATTTCAGTCCTATGCCCTAAAGGGAAAAAGTTGAAGAACTAATGCAGCTATTGCTTTCCATAAAATTATTCAAATTCAATTAAAATTTCATCTATAATGATCCAAAAAGAATCTCGTGGGAAATATATGTCCAAGAAATTCACAAACTTCTCCAGTTGCATGGCATGAAACATCAAACTCATGTATCAATACCCCTAAACAGAATTGATGTTGCAGAACATCAAAATAGACACAGAAAAACTACAGATGCATTATTTCTTCAGTCCACTCACATTGTGAGAAAACTTCAAGTGAGTGAAAATTTTATGCATTCAGCATTGTCAATTTTTCAATACTAACCAATCTCAATAACTGATAAATACAACAAATTGCACGCTACCTGATAATTCACCTTGAAGCGACCAAGAAGGCGACAATATTCATGATAGTTATCATGATCAGCCAGACCTGTTGAAAAGCCAATTACATTAATATCCAAGGAACTTGGAGAAAAGAAGACACATGAACAGAAAATTCTGAAGACAGATCAAGAATAAAAATAGTGATCTTAACACTTCAAAAAAGCCAATGCTCACTAAACCACCAGGAAGCACAAATAAATGATCAAGCCTCTATGACATCCAAAATGAAACACAACAGTGAACAAGCAAGAAAATGTTGTATATAGTTGGGATACTGAATCACAGGCAGTACTTTTAAAGAGCCAACTGATCTAAATCACTAAGCAACTTTCTGCAATGATTGGGAGATGCACAATATCAGTGCCGAAGATGGTATCAATACATGACCTTTAGTTATAAGCAAGTATCTCCATTGTCCACTTAAAACATTAATGTAGGAGAACCAAACTAGCACAATCGAAGGTAATCACAAGAGAAATAATATAAAAAGCAAAGCAAGTCTTCCTTGCCAGGGCTCAATGATCTCAATTTCAACAGACACATTATACAAATCTCAAAATCTCTAGATTATAAAGAAAGAACCTCCTAACCCCTTGTTCATAGCCATAGCCACAAATTCTAACCCTAATTGAACTTCCATAAAAGTTCCACGTGAATACTGATCAAAATAGCAAAAATCAAGTACAATGGAAGGAAATCACAAGAGAAATAATATAAAAAGCAAAGCAAGTCTTCCTTGTAATGATCCCAATTTCAATAGACACATTATACAAATCTCTAAATTATAAAGAAAGAGCCTCCTAACCTCTTGTTTATAGCCATAACCACAAATTCTAACCCTAATTGAACTTCCATAAAAGTTCCATGTGAATACTAATCAAAATAGCAACTGCTAAATCTACAAAACTACCCTTAACGAGAAATACGAAACACACCCAGAAACTCGTGAACAGTCCAGAAACAAAAAAGTAACTGTCATTTCCTACTAACCTGAGTGGAATTGGGCTAAATCCACCTTATTTCATTTGACAGTGTTGTTCTCTACTAAAGCTACCCCAACCACTATATAATAACACCTATTTCTGTAACCAACAACAGATATGGGAATTTTGCATATAACACAAAACATTCCACATCAGTCCTAAAAAAATTGGAATGCTGCAGGAGTCCTACATTCTATTTTCCCCAGGTTTCCTTCTTAGATTTTGCCTTAGGCCATGGGCAGGCTTAGGAACTGCATCAAATATCTTCCAAGGAGATCTAGTAACATGGTTTTGACACAATACTTTTACTCCGCAGAAACCAGGGGAAAATACCGAAATAAATGCAGTGTGAAACCATGAACATGATCAGAGAGATATAACAATCTGGTCCTCACACATAGGAATCTATGCTCATTGCACAAAAACAGATATAAGAATAGCACAACTTGAACCCAAAGTCCAAAAAGGTTTCTATAGTTATTGAATTAAGTGCTAAATACCTCAAACAAGATGTAAATGGGACAAAAGAACATTTTGGGACCTCAAATTAGGAGCAAATAAAGTTCCAAAGAATTTTCCTCGCTTAAAAGCCTGGTATCACCTTTAAGCATTCATTGGATCCTTCTGTTTTACCAGCACCATAACAAATGAGAAGTACTTATTCATACGTCAATGCCTGCTTAAAACCCTGTTATCACATTTACCCATTCATTTAATTCGTCCTTTGCCCCCGTACTAATGACTACCTTAATCTACTGCCACTACATAAAGAAGGATTATAGCCAGAGAAAATTACGCAATAAGTAATTGATGTTGCCGGAACAACAAGGGCTGCAGCACATTTACACATGTAAAAGAAGGCGAACCTCAAAAACTTGAAGTGGCCCAGTACAGATGATTGAAGGAAGTTCTCTATGAAATCTGGTACAGACCCTTTCTAAGCAAAGGCTTTCTGGTAACCAGATTCTTCTCATTTGCAATTTTACATAGATATAAAACTGTGTTAAAAGGTGTTGTACAATATTTAGACCGTGTTTGGGAAAAGTGTAAAATGGATTATTTAACTAATTGGTTATCAGAAACGCCATTTGCACTGGAGCCAGCTCCCAAGGCAATTTTTTCAATAGGAGAGAAAAGACCGTGTGATGCCTTTAATTTCCTATTGCACTATTTACAATGGAATGTGTGCTAATAATGTAAGTGAGGGGATCTAATTTGGGTGTCATGAGAAGACCTTCAATTTTTCCATACAGTTCTACACATGATGGAACAAGGAACTACTACAAGCAGCCATAGTCCTGAGCATAGATACATTGACAAAGCAGTTTCTTTGTTCTCAAGATAAAGCACATCAATGCCAGCAAAAAGAATAAGGGTACAAAATTTCAGTTGGGGAATAAAAATTATGGCAGAAGAGAAGAAAATTCATAATATGGCTCTAGTTATATTAAATACAAAGGAGAACCTACATTATCAAAAAAAAAAAATACAAAGGTGAACCTTGCCCAGACTGCAGTATATCCTTGGTTCCAGTCATCAAATGGGCGAGGAACTTGGATCTTTCTGTGTCATTTGTAAACAAAGACCGTCGTACAGAGGCGAGGCGCACTAAACATTCCAACGCCTGACAATCCAACATGAGCATATCAATGCTTCCACTAGAGTGCAATGAAGGAGTGTGACAAGCAAACAGCCCGAGAAAATTTTCCAAATAAAGATCAATATATCTTTAGTAAACAAAACAGTGAATGGAGAAATGGAGCACTGGTAATGCTTAATTGGCTTCATTAAACATAATCATTGGCTTCATTAAACATAACAATAGAATCAAAGTAAAATATCTATCAGAATAAGTTGACATCCAAGAGACACTAATCAGAAGCTATTTACGAGAAATTTGTTTATTATCCTAAAAGCAGGAATCATTAACCATGCACTGTCGTCTTGAAGAAACATAGGATGATGACTAAATTATGGATAAGGCATTTAGATTCTCTCAAAACTACAACCATTTTTTAAGATGACCAACATGTAACACACAGTAGAAATGTTAACATATAAATAACAACTTAAAATAACAGAATATTTGGCACGTAAATGATAAATCCAAGCCAAAAATTAGAATTCAGGATGTGACTTCCTTAGAAAGGCCGCCAGTGTCCTCGCCCTTAGCTAAAACATTCCTCATTAGGCCTCTTAAGACATATTCCACTTCACTGATTCCCACAGACTTCTCAAACATAATTCCACATCACTGATGCCACAAAATATGAAGAGCTAATTGCATGGCAGTTAGTTGCATAATGGACCGACTGAACCTAGCACAAATGGGTTACTAAATATTGTGATGAAGTCTACTCAAACTAGTGGCAGCATTGACCAATGACATAGAAGCCAAGTAGAAAACATCAACAGTCTTCCAACGACCAAAACTATGTTGAATTTGAAAGAGATTCTAACTCCCACACAACTTTATTCAATTACATACTTAATCTACTTCAATATGTGAGTTTGTACAAGGCATGATAAAAAAAAGAGCAGAAATTTAGAACAGTTACACAAAGCAAGAAACCAGACATGAGATAATAGGGTTGAACATTAGGAATGGAATATCAGATGTCATTGAAGTCCAGAGATAAGAATAAATTGTGACAGGAGACAAAGAGGAACACAGGCCCAGATGAATTGAAGAACAGAACCCAGGAAGAAACTGAATTGCCGCTAAATCTTATACCCTCCCTTAAGGAACACTTGTAAGACACTTAAGTAACTTTCCATTCATATTGTTTGAAGGATATAAATCATAAGATCAGATCCCTTTTATTTTTTTAATTTTTTTAAAGTTAATTTGTACCTACCTAGGAATGGAACTCCAGATGTCACAATGAGGCACCTACCACCCTGACCACCCCAGCCTAGAGGCCATTCCAAACCTTAAGATCAGATCCTATGGTCATTATCCCACTGCCTGGATAGCTCACAGTGATATGGATTAAAGAATCGCTAACATAAATGAAATAAAATAAAACAATGACCCTTATGCAAACTTACACCAAAGAGATCCCAAAACTTTATACAAGAAACTTAAAATCAAACAAATAAAACACAGTATATTAATGACTATTGTGCCCATTGCTATGCTGCCATGCATCAATCCCTAGGTGACCAAACCGCCATCTTCTCAAACATGCATACATTCAACGCCAGGACGACACCAACAATCTCACCCAAACAGAGAACCAACCAGCTTAAGAATGCTACACCTTTCTTAAATAAAACCTCCAGAAAACATTTCCCTATTTTCAAGAGAAGAATGGAGTAAATTTTAATTCCTGCAGGGCGGTTTCATTAGAAGATCATGGAAGTCACCACAGGAAGCCAAAGATTCAGAACAATGAAGTAGAGCATTATTATCTGTGTGCTTAATAGACAAAGAGCAATCTTCAGCATTGGCATTGAATCAGGTGTAAACCGTCTACTTATGTATTTTCAAAAAAAAAAAATGAAAAAATTGAGCACTATTATAGGGTCACCTCTAAAGTGAGGAGCTACTCAAGAGGACAACAAGGATTGTCTCGTTCAGAGGCCTCCCCAAACCACCATCACTGCATAAAGCGGTCTTATTTTGGCATGTCTAATAAAAACAATGATCAATCACTTACATAGTTATTTTGCCATCAAATCATCTGGAGCAGTGAGGATGAGTGAAGCATGGACCATTTGTTCTCCATTGCCTCTATACATGAGCCAGCTTGGTGAAGTATTCAAAAGCTCAGGATATCCTCATTTGTTTAACTCCTTTTTTTCTTTTTTTCGTCTCTCTCTCTTTTTCTTTTTTGAGAAGAGAGAAGCGGGAGATTGGGTTCGGTTAGAAAACTTTTCCTTTATTTTTCGAGAGAAGGAATCTGATGACTCATGACAGATAGTCACCGAGGATCCATGCCGAAAGACTGGACATATGTTCACATGGTTTACCCCTCTAATAGAAGCCTTGAAGCTCAACTGTGATGGCAATACCAAAGAAAGTCTTGGTCCCCAGTTTCATAGGTGTAACAAAAATGAGGAGATCATCAAGATTTTTGCTGATGAGTAATGAACAAAAAGACTCAAACCAAACACATGGACCCTTGGGGATTTATTATCAAGGGCAAGACTCTTTATGTTATTAAGTAATTTAGGCAGGGGAATCAAGCAACAAAAGATTAATTTAAAAGAAATCAAGGATTTGACAAGTGATGCAACTCTCTCTCTCTATCTCTCTCTCTCTC